>JAKRZM010000315.1:56928-99752 GCA_036379175.1 Heliconius cydno galanthus
CAAACAAACAAACAAACAAACAAACAAACAAACAAACAAACAAACAAACTCTTCCGCTTTATTATATTAGTATAGATGAAGAATGATTTTTGTATTAAAATTAAGAGATTTTACTCTTTATGCGTTTCCCACATATGTATATTATGAATTTTAATTATATGCAGTGGGAACTAAACGACGTAGAATATAAATATAAAAAATCTAATAAAAACAGGCTGTCGTGGCATATTGAGATAACAGTTCATTGTTAAATATTGGTTGTTCTTGTAGGTCTTGCCCGGCAGGATAGGTTCAGAGAACCTGGTACCAACTATTACATGTCCGTTAACACTTTCCGCTGAGAACTGGAGGTAGTGTGTGTTGAGTGGCGGACCTCAACGTCGGGCTTTGTCTCTATGCTTATGTTAATTTACGTAAGAACAATTATATTTATTTATTTTTATTCCCCTACTCTCGTAGGCACAGCGTGGCGTTAAGTTCCGTCACCCAAGAAAAAATGGGTGGTATAGTATAATAATATAATAATATAAGCCCTTTAAAAATTGAACCCACTATCACTGCAGTTGAATCGTAAGAACATTTCAAATTATAAGCATAATGTTATTTTTGCGTTCATTTAAACACGGTTTCAAGCCAATTTAATGCCAAGGTTCGTAAATGAGAATAGTGTATCACGAGAAATATAAAATATATGTAAAATATATGTATAATCTTTATATTATAATATATTATAGAAAATTCATCAATTATTGAGTGACTGCCAGAAAAAATACAAACAAAACTAGACTCAAAAAGTTAAAAGGCGTGTATCAAAGTTAGGGTAAGAAGGGGAACCTTAGATGAAGATATCCGGAATTCCAACGCGAGCGGAAAAAAAACAGGATTCCCCCTTTTACATCTTAAAATCCAAAACAAAGCTGAGGACCACAACTAGTCTGTCTTGTATAATCATGTATAAATATAATTATACTGTAAAACGGTCAATGTTACACAAAGTAGAGCATTCGTGTTTATTTGTTTACTGAAAAAAAAAACGTATGAAATAGTGCTTACTTTATTAGTGTTAGTGATTGTTATATATATTTTTTACCTTCAGGCTTCACGCATTTCCGGTCATAATAGGGCAGGCAGAAATAAGGCAGGAAGAAAGAAAAGCCTTGGTAATAAAAAATCCCCATCCGGAAGTCCAAAACCCAAGCTGCGATTTTTATAATCTGGATCTGAAAGCAGCCCCTGAGGGGGAAAATGAAAATAATATGAAATATCAGTATTGATCTAGTCTTTAACTATAATATATTTACAAATATCTGCTTGTATCGAATCAGATTTGATTCTTTGATCTCCATTTATAATATTCTAGAGAACTAGTATTGTCAAACATAGGTGGTATGTGTTACATTAGTTTTATTATTATTATTTATTAAATTAATTAAATCAGGTTCACATTGTATTCTGCACACAGCAGAGTAGGCAGAGAGAGCAGTGCTAAAACACTCCGTCCCCCATTTTCCGCCGAATTCAGAAGCCCTGCCTGTTGAGTGGTGGAACTCACGCCACGACTGGCCTCACAATACTTGTTATATATTAAATGATTAATTATACATTGTAAAACGACCCGAAATAGGGGTAAAAGTATTTATTTGCTAAAGAAACAATATTATTTTGGTCCGGCATCGTCAGTCCGTGCAATTTGTAGTCGATATGGGTTCGTGTGTCAAAGACTATGTAACGGAGAGATCTTTTCATTTATGACTATATATTTAATTTGAAACTAGTATAGGTTGAGGATAACCTACGAAATTCGTTTTTTTTTACTTTAAGTATATAGTATCAATGAAAAAAAATAGCTACAAATAGCAACCCTCTTTGAAAGAGGCAAGGGAAATCTCAGTTGATCTTCGAGAACTCGATAAGGTCACCTAAAAATCGTGATACTATCTTGCAAATAAAAGAAAAAACTAGATTAACCTATAAAGCCCGTCGTGACGCAAAAGTAGAATTGGGAGACTGTTCACATTATGAATTCGATTTCCACTCGTGGGAATTAAATATTTTCATTTCCTCGTTCAGTTAACGAGGCAAAGTGCGGCGTGAAATTTCGCTAATCATCCCGCAATACCTCAAGAATTAGGACGGAAATTGGAGGTTTTAACATTGGGTTCCTATGGTCCCTCTGCCTACTTTCCTATATGCAGGCAACAGCGGGAACCCAAAAAAAACCTATAAAAACATAAATTTCTCTACAAACAAACAAATAATCTATGCGCATCTGTCATTCAGTCTAGTCACGTCGGCCCACCGACCGACCACCGTAAGCTTGGTTAGAGCGAGGCATAAAAACTTACGGCAGCGAGCTTTGAAATTCAAATATGAATATCGATACCGTATGTTGGGAATATTTGTTTATTGATACATATACATAGATATAGATAGATATGTTGTATCTATCTTTTCAGCTCACTCCGGTAGGTGGAATAATGGTAGTGATAAGGCACTCACTCTGTTGTATTAATCTTTGCAAGAATTGGGGATATTGGGTTGTGAATAATGTGAGGAGGAGCGCAAAGTGTGTTGCAAAACCGACTAGTTGTGGGTTCGATCCCCACTCGGAGAATAGAAATATTTATTTAAATTTATATTTTCATTTTCGCTCTGGTATTATTGTAAAGCGCGTAGAGTTCCACCACTTAACACGCAATGCTTCCAGAATTCGGTGGAAAGTGGGAAACGGAAGTGCCTTAACACTAGGTTCCCTAATTCCCTCTCCTATGCTCGGGATATGTTCTTTGAATTTAGAAGCTACTAATATAACACTATGACACTAGCTCCATCTTTTCACTACTGAACTGCAAGGATGTCACGTTGGTATATATACCTAAAAGAAAAACTTTATAAAAATACGTATATTTTCATGAAGCGTAGAGAAGCATTTGAATATTTTAAAAATTTTAAAGTGAAATGAAAGTTTTCGACGTCATATAAAGTTCGCTGTTGGTGGAAAACAAAATCAAG
Source organism: Heliconius cydno galanthus (assembly GCA_036379175.1). Classification (NCBI taxonomy): domain Eukaryota; kingdom Metazoa; phylum Arthropoda; class Insecta; order Lepidoptera; family Nymphalidae; genus Heliconius; species Heliconius cydno. Next base: position 59,941 of record JAKRZM010000315.1, read on the forward strand.
ACTTGTATTATACGAGTGTCTTTGAAGGAATCCTAAGAAAAAAATGGTAAAGTTCTTCTCTTTATTTATATATAAGAATTTCGTAATTTATATTCAAAATGTTGAATACAGATGTCGTGGCATCGTTTCGCAATATCTCAGCTCAGCAACTGTAACCGTGGCGGTAATGGGTTCGATTCCCTCTCGGACAAATGATTTATTTTCAATCCCTGATAACCAGGCAAGGCCAGTCGTGGCCCAGGTGTGTCGCGACTGGTCGTGGGTCCGACCCCCAGTCGAGTAAATGAAAAATTTATTTACATTGATATTTTCATTTCATCGCTTTGATTTTGAGGTAAAGCTCGGTGTCCAATTCTGCTAATCTTCACGCAATGGTTCGAAAATTGGGCGAAACAGGGTGTCAAAAGACTAGGCTCATTCTGCCTATTCTACTCTATGCGGGATAGAGTGTGACACGAAAAAAGAACATATCCCTAAACAGGATTCCAATCCACAACCATCGCATATCGTCAAATAACTATTAAACACTATAAACACAAGTTATTTTGTTAAATATGTATGTTAATATCTCCATGTATTATTTATAAAGCGACAGCACGTGTTCGTTTTGATAACCATTCAACGTGTACGTGATTTATTTATATTGACGTTTTATTGTACCTGCTTTTCAAATAATATTGAATAAATGCTAGATAAAACGGTAGTGACTAATCTCTATGTTCCCTTTTTAGTGCTAAGAGTATTCGAGAAGGTCTGAGGCATTAACTATAGTGAACCGGTCGGTGGAGGTGAATTCATTGACTTTCAAAAAATTACAAGAACGATGGAGTGTCTCAACACTAGGTGCTGGAACCTACTCTTTTCTACGAGAAACCTTGAAGTTGCAAATATTTATATACTCATATTATTCTAATTAATAAAATGCAGGATAGGCTCTGCTATAAGCGGGATACAGCGTGAAGCTAAAGAAAAAAAAAAGAAAATATCTCAATTTCATGAAGCCAGATAAAAAAGGTAGCTTAAGAAGAAACACATATCACAGGCAGGTACTTCTGTAGATAGCGTCATAAATCTTAGTTAACTTGCAAAAAGCGGGAGTAGCTTATTTAGGGAGCTGGATGTATCATTACGTTTAATTGAGATTAAATGTTGATATAGATGCTAATCTTGGGGCCGTCATGGGGCAATGGCGCAGCGTGTGATTATAAATATGAAGGTTGTGGGTTCGATTTCCTTTTTTTTTATTAATTATTCAATATTTTTATGTGCTCGCTCTGGTAAAAAAAAGCGCGGCGTTGAGTTCTGCCACTTAACGCGCAATATCTCAGCAACTCAACGAGGAAAGTTGGGAACAAAGTGTCGATACATTAGGTTCCCTCTTGCTTGCGGAATCTGATGCTCACGATTCAAGGAACCGTAGATTAAATATCTGGTATTAACTTCAGCTTGATACCTCCACGCGATCTTGAGATAAATGATCTTTGACAGACGAGTAGCAAAATGATTCTAATAGGGGTTCCGTTTCTTCCTCCCTTCCATTCCCATATAGCAGGAAGAACCTACCACAGCGGAGAAATAGATATAACTTAATATATAATCATTCTCTCGACTGGGAATGGAATCCATAACCATCAGATTTACAATCAGATGCTGACACGAATACACGACTGACTGTTATCTAGGTCCAGCCCAAAATATCTTGCAGAAACAAAATAAAGATATCCCAACTATAATTTCCAACTACTCAAATAGGCAAAAGTGAATATTTAATTCGAAAGCAGACGGCGGCGTACGGGCGTACGCCTCTCTCATTAACTGAAAAGCGGCATTTTAAATGCATACGAATATAGGCAGGTTGTGTCACCACTATCGATCTCTATTTGTAGATATATTATTTATACAATAAATAATGGTAATAATATCTTGTTATACCGATTTTCGTGAAACTTGGTAAAGATGTAAAGTTTTTGGGATAAGAAAAATTATTCAGTAGTTTTTTCCTCCTACACATAAAGTATCTAAAAAAAAGAACCTGGGAACCTAGTGTTAAGATACTCCATTCTCCATTCTCATTAAGTTACTTTCGTTTCTCACTTTTCACTGAATTCAGGAGAAATTGCGGGTTGGGTGTTGAAACTGAAAGCAGCGCTTTACCTCTTTACCATATAAATATTTTTTCATCTAAGAATTATTATAATTTATCACTCTCTTCCTTTAACAAAATTCACATGGAGAGTCTCCTCACTAACTCATCACTCATATAGAAACTAAAACTCAAACTAAATAAAACTAATACAACAAGAGATCGAAACAAAATTTAAACGTACATATTACCAAACCTGTCATTACTATAAGTGTATAACACAAGGCCATACTGAAACTCACTTAAAAATTGAAACCTAAATACGTTCTCGAATATCCTATAAATAATATGCACTGCATGTGCCCGCGGCCAGGGAAAATGCACAGTTGTGCTCTACCTTTGCAATTAGCCATTGAAATACCTTTTATATTCGAAATTCGACTCTACGACCGTCGGGGGTTAGTTTCTGATTGTAAAGTATGGTTCTGAGTTCGATTCACACTCCACTTCCATGCTTAAATTATTATTTAAAAAATAATTTATTTATTATTTAATGTTCACATAAAAATAGACGTTACGTTATGCCTTTCATTTTTGATTCCGGAAAATCCAGTCAACCTGAAAAATACCTGCTAATATAACAATGACGATAAAAATTCTCTATTATTACACATTTTAAAATTGAAACTTTAAGAGTTTGTTTGGTTCATCGGGCTAATCTCAGGAATTCTATTTTGAATTTACTTTTTTAGGTTCATGCTGTACCCTACATATAGCAAGATAGGCATAGAGAACTAGGGAACCTGAAAATCTGGAACTTCCATTCTCTGTCGAATTCTGGAAACACTGCGTGTTAACATGAAACTTAGGAAACATACAATGTGAACAAACCCATGTATGTTTATACATGGGTTTACAGTGGCATGTCTGCTCCTCTGCGGCGCGACATCCTCTAAATATTTTTAAATAATATTAAACAAATAATCATATAAAAAGCGTGCGTAGCCGCGGGCTGTCCGCTAGTATAATAATATAAGAGGATAATTCGTGTTTTTGCGCTTAAAACGTAAAAACCAACGCAAATCTGTTGATTCCAAATAAGTAATTGATGAGATTTGCACAACGTTACTTAAGTTGAGGCTTAACACGAGCTCGTTGATACCTTGACCTTATTCCTTGTACTACTTACGGAAAAGGATGTTCCTGATTGATGATGAAATTAATAAGCCGTCGTGAATTTCTGTGTTATCGCGATATATATCAAATAATACTACGAATATTTTAGAAAACTAATAAAAATGTTCATCTAATTGGATTTGAATTCGCACCTCTTAGAGACCGTCCAAGCGCTCTGACCACTAAGCCATACGTTCTTATCAAACTACGGCAAAATTCTTATACGCTTGTTACATTTATGTAGTATAAAATTTGGGATCCACGAGGCCGTCATGGCGCAGTTGAAGAAGCGTGTGACCGTTAACGCGGTAGATTATGGTTTCGATTTTCAAAAGAGTGTATGAAATATCCATTTCCTCACTCTGGTAACAACTCGACTCATCACGCAATGCCTTCAGAATTCGCTGGAGAGAGGGGAACGAAATACACAATGTATAGAAAATTGAGAGAAAAGGAATATAAACGGAATGTCTTATCACTAGGTTTCCTCTGCCTATCCCGCTATATGCAGGACAGAGCGTGGGGCTAAAAAAGACAGTAAAACAATCAAATAAACGTAATGTAATTAGACGGACCCTTAATAAACAAGTAGACATAAGAACAAACATACATTACAAGACTAAATATTTGTTAGATATCAAAGTAACGCGTTTTTACCCCCATTTCCTCGTCACGTCTATCCAGCTAAGTCATTAACAACTTTTGGGTCATATAGAAAATAAAACTATATAAAAGATAACAACTTTAATAGAAGGTGGTCGTAGATTCGATATATCTAAATTTTCTACTTACTTTTTTTGAGACATCTTTTAATTGAAATATTGCTACAACTCATATGAAAAGAAAGTAACGGATATTTAAATTATAATTTATTCAAAGAAATAATTATTAATATAAAAAAGTTTATTAATTTTTTTACTGTAAACGCGTTGGCTGTATTTCCTTCGATAGGGTATATGATGAAGAATAAGCGCGGTGTTGAGCTACGGAGCTTAACACACAATCTCTCGAATTCTAGCAGAAAACGGAGAATAAAGTATCTTGACACTAGACCCTCAAACCTGCTATGTACCGAAAAAGAGAACAGCCGAAAAATCGAAAAATAACAGGAACAGAATTGAAACCTACAGCCGCTGTCATAATGAATCATTATTAATGAACACCACAAAGCTAAATAGCTTTCAAACGAGCCCTTAAACGACGACGCAAATACAATTTGCAATACTCGTATGTAATTACGTATGCACATAATTTACTCGACATACAATTATAATGTACAGTAATGTTCTAATACCTTGGAAGATTGCTCACTCGTGGGAAAATGGATACTTTTATTTAAATATGGATAAGCAGTACTGGAGGAGCGTGCGTTGTTGGATTCGATTCCCATTTGGGGGAATGAGGTATTTAATATTTTCATTGCCGCTCTGCTAACGTGCTCCAAAAATTTGGCGGTGGTGAATGAAGTATCTTAACAGAAGATTTAATATTTTCATTGTCGCTCTGCTAACGTGCCTCACGAATTCGTCGGAGAGTGGAGAATGAAGTATCTTAAAAGAAGATAGATTTTTCATAATAAAACAAAAACATATATTAATATTATTTATAACAACTAAGACTGCTATTGCATGGAATGTTCCATATGCCTACCTTATTAAAAGCGGTATGCTGTGTCAACCTAAAAAAAAGTATAAATATAGATAAACGCCATCACAGGATATATGCCTGGAGGTTTAAAATAGTTATGGGGTTCAAAATTTATAAGAGAATCTTCTGATTATAATGACCAAAGAAAAATAATTGATTCCCGCGAACGAACCTGCAACCGTGGCAACAGCCAGAAGCTGTGCTACCAAGCCATAGCGGCCTCTATATGTAAATTGTGTAGATAAACCCAAGGCGATAGGTAGCTTAGCAATAAATCTGTTCCCATTGACATTTTAGGTAAATTAATCGGTCTAGACTGAACTTTAGCTCAATGTTTCATACTTTACTCTCACAGCGTTATAATCTTATATCGCTGTATCAAGGCCTTCCATATTTTATTCAGAAATAAGCTTTTTCAATACATTATTGTAGATCAGAATTTGCATTTTTTAAATTTTATTCTTCAATAGATTTATTCGTTTGTAAGTTCGAAGGTCCGTTCGTGGCGTGCTATGATAACATTATTTGGGAAAACATTTTTATATTTAGTATTTAAATTTTAAAATGTAATTAATTTACAGCTATTATACAATTCACTTTTAAAATATAAGATAAATTTGAGAAACTGAAACAACTTAAAGTAATTTGTTTTAGATTTTTGTTTAACCCAATCAGGAGTAGGTAGAGGGTAGGAACACGAATTAAGCAATTAGCGGGGATCGAACTTACTGGATGGAGGAATTGAATGGAAAATGGAATTTTTCAAGGAGCTCCGTAACCGAAGTTATCGGATATCTGGAATAATTTCTATCAGTTATCATAACAGAACCTTCAAAAAGCGCGTCTATCTCCACCTCAAAGGCCGGCATCGCACCTGTAGCTCCTCTGATGCTGCACGGGGTCGTGGGCGGCGGTGATCATCATCAGGTGACCCGAACGCTCGTTTGCCTTCTCCTTTTTCCATAAAGAAAAAAGAATAAAAGTTTCCGATAATTTCAGATATGGGCTGAGTCTAGATGAAACTTCTTAAAATAGTTTTTGTATATTGCCTGGCCGAGCAGAGAAAAAAAATACTAGACAAAGACCAACCAACAAATTTTCACAACGAAACAGCTTTCACCCTTACAAGCATGTAAAAAAAAATCCTATCAATAACACTTGTTAAAAAATGACTCAAATATTGATTACATTTGAAACTTCTTATATCCGTATCCGAAATGTTACATCCGCAACATCTCTATCCATTTCTTATTTAAGTATAATTAAGCGTTATATTATATTATCTTGACATTGGGTCTTCAAAGCCATGCGGGTGAAATAAAGGAATAAATAATAATAAAGAATACGGAAGTCCGCGTACCTAATATGCAAATTTTATTAGTAAGCCAGAGAGCATTTCTTTGTATGTTTAATGGATACAATTACTTGTTTTGTTTTTTTTTTTATATTTTTACCAAGTGACTGAAAAGGTAAAAAAACTAAGTGCAGTGGAAAATGTGTTTTTTTTACATTATGGTAAATATGCGAGAAAAGTGGCAAGTTGGTTTCATTTCTTTGGTCTGGTTACAAAGCGAGGTTGAGTTCCTTCATTCAACTAATAGAATTGTTTATAGAGGTATACCCAATATTCTGTCAAAAAGATAACATAAAATCATAATAGGTTGAAAGTACCCATAGTACGGTGAATTCATCGGAAAGTGGAGAACGGAGTGTCTAAACACTAGGTTCCCTGTGCCTTAAGTACCAAATTACATAATATTATTATTAATGCATCTTGTTATGTTTAACCTATTCAAAGCAAAAAAAGTGATTATATACGCAATTAATATTCAAATGACAGAAAAACTAAATTAAAGTAATGTTTTAGTGCAATTTGCGATGCAAAAACTAGGTCACTATATAATGTATCGTGACATCATTAACATATGATTTATTATGATGAAAATTAATCTATACCTACTAATATTGGATGCTTGTTTGGTTGAACGTGTTAATCTCAGAAACTACTGATTCTAAAAAATAATATTTTAGGTAATGTATTTATCAAAGACTATAGGCGCTTTATCATTATTTCAGACATCATACACAAATCTGACCTTTTTTTATTTAACTATGTTCAAACTAATTCTTAATACTACGTTACCTCCGATTACCCTGATATATGCGGGATACAGCGTGAAGACAAAAAAAAGGAATCGAACCCAAAACCATCACGCTTACATCCCAACACTATCCAAATCGACGATCAAGAAAAAAATATGAAAATAAGATTTTTTTTTTCATAAATGACCAGGTATTACCATAATCGATATTAATAACCTGCATTACTCAGTCAGGGTCAGCACCCTTATCCAATATAATATGTGTTTGTCCGTCTGTCTCGAGGCCGTACCACTTGTTGCAATTTACGCGTTCGCGGTAATAACTTGAAATCACTTTTTAGTGTTCCTTCTAGTGTTTTAGTGTTTTTGTGTGATACTGATTTTGTTGCAGAATTAATATTTTTAGTGTTGTGTGGTGTTGATAAGGAAAATCTCATTAATTTAAAAATATCATAAATTTTCCTATTAATTTCCATTTGCAGTTTATACAATATGAACGTAAACACAACGGTTGTGAGTTCAATTCCCATTTGGGAGAGTGAATTCTTTCCATTTCTTTGTTTTGTTAACAAAATAGAGATAAACATTTCATACTTACATACTCCAGAATTACAATTCTGGATTCCCTTTGCTTATTGTCTATCTTCTAATTTTTAGCATCTCGCTATATCCCGCATATAGTGGAACACAAATCCGCGCATTGCATTATCACCAGACCCAGAAAATTAAAATATTCCCCCGAATGGGGTTTGAAACCACAATCGTCGCGTACAGTCGCCTCTTGTGCCTCTGCGCTACGAGGACTATTACTTATATGTAGGTACAAATTAATCAGATTTTCAATATAAAATTTCTAAACCTAACACAATCCTCCCACACGTACAGAACCCTCATAAAATGGCCATACAACAAGTGAACACGCGTTTTTTGTTTCGTAGTACGTCTGCCGCACTTCCTGCGCGCCATCGATCAATTTACACTAATATACATACATAGATAAACGTTGATTGCGCATTTCTCTCTACTGAATACTTCGATAGCCCTTTATGTTGATAGGATTTTTAAATGCGGCGTTCAGTTGCGCCAATCAATTCATAACGTTTCAAATTCTAATAGAATGCGGACTAGATTGAAGCTGAAACAAAAAACATAATTATAATGCAAAGTAGGGAAAAAGTAATTAAACATTGTCGAGAAAAAATATTTCTGTATATTTTTTTATAAATATAACATCAATATAGTGTTGTTATATTTTGTGTTATCAGGTCAAGGAACCTTAAGATTTGAATCCTCAAATAATATATCCCGGCACATCATTTAAATATACATTTTTTTTTCTAAGAAATACCTAATAATTTTCACTTTTCGGATTTTTTCTTTTATATTCCCATTTCGTGCCAAATCCTTCCTCCATCTTTTTGAGGTAAGGAATCCTAGAAAATCAATTAAACCTGTTTTTGAATCTGCACTTATCTCGAGATAAATCAATATTTTTACTATGCTTTATGATTATATACTAGAAGTGGAAAATTTTCCTACAATTTTGTTAACTTTTGGCATTCAACAAGATGGATTTGGCGAGAGTACAACACGAATCATTTCTCATTTTACTTATAAATATTGTACACGTTTATAAAATAAACAGTAATAATGACAATTTACGTTTATTTTAGCATAGGAAGTTATTCGCTTTCTATTTTTCAGGCTAGAATGTCATGTCATGTTTAGTAGTAGCGGCGTCGAATTCCCCCACTCAACACGAAATGCCTTAAAGAATTCGGCGTAAGGTGGGGTACGAAAGTGTCTTTATGGTAAAGGAGAGCCTTAAGATTAGATTTTCAAGTTCTCTCTGCCTCTCCTTCAATGTGTGGGATACAGCGTAAAGCTTAAAATTATATATAACTCTTAAAACCTATATAAAACTTTTCCGTTACTAAGTGCCTGATAGACAACGCACAGCCGCAACTGCGTAGTGTAAAAAGATGAAATTTATTTGTATTGTAATTTCTCACTTCCGTAACCTCCTACGAGAATGGACAAAAGAAAGGACTTTTTGGTGTTTTTTTTATAGATACAAAAGAAATTAAGGACTATCACAAAAGGATTTTTTCAGTTATAGCCCGCTTATACCTACTTGAATGTGTACAGTGGGTTTATAAACAGAGGGACAGAGTGTTTTATCACTGAGGTTCCCTCTGCCCGCTACGTGCGGGAAAAACGTGAACCTATTAAAAAATTCTCTCTACAGAAATCTAACTATAACTAAAGGAATCCTATATAATTGCTCGTGTGGAATTCAACACGCTAATGCGGGTATGTAGCCGTTTTGGCAACATTTCAAGTGTCACACGCATTTCGTTTGTACTTCGTGTACAGTGGTAGCTATGATATTATTTGATAGCACTGTAGTGGTCACTAGTTCGATTCTTTAATAGTCGTATGAAAAAATATTTAAAGTAATTTCGTTAAATTGAAGAGATGATAATAGAGTAAGAGAAGCACCCAGTGTTAAAACACTTTTTTTTATTCCAATTTTGAAGATATTGATAATAAAGGATGTTATACAGGGGTGGAATTCCACACCTTTGAAAATCGAACCCGCAGCCGTAGAGCTTACAGTTAGAGGCTGTGCGTCACTATTAAATGCTTAAAGTAAAATAATAAAAACAGTATCTGAATTGATTATTATAATTTTCATTCAGTGATAATAATATATATAATTATGTAACTATTTACATTTTTTTTTCATATCGTAAACAAAAAAACAAAAGAAAAAGATTAATAATTCAAGTGGATATATTGAAAAATATTATAAAGCTGAACAGTTTGTTTGGTTGAATACCTTAATCTCAGGAATTATGGTTGGTATTAAAAATATACTTATGCATTGGTATAGTCCACTTATCGGAAGGAAAGGTATGGGATATATTTTATCATATCAATTCCATGTAACCCATCAAGATCAAGCTAGTATCCCGCACATAGTAGAATAGACAGAGGGAATCTGAGAACGTAGTGTTAATAACTCCGTTCCATTTAAGACACTTCCGTTCCCAACTTTCTATCAAATTTTGGAGGCATTGCGTATTAAAGAGCGAAACTCAGGAGACAGAAAATATAATTAAATATTTTCGAGTGAGAATCGAACCCACTACCTGTCAGTCCACAAAAATAATATAATAAGAGTACTAATGATATTTCATCTTTAGGTATATTTGTATATACGAGTACGATGCGTGCGCGCGTTGCATTGAAACGCTGCCAAATCTCCCGTAAGAACAGCCCGATGTCGCACGAGGGATTGTTAATACTTACTTCCTGTCTATTCATTGGAATTATATGACACCATACTTTTGTAAATTAACTAGGTTTTATTTACGGCTTTGCTCGCATGAACCCATCCCGGAACACAACGCCGCGCTGTCAAGACAAAATCACTCTAAAGGTTTCTAGGTCAATATATTAATCGTTGTAATTAAATATTAAAAGTAAATGAATGAAGTTTTTATAAAAGAGGAGAGGTTGATATGCAGAGTGAACCTAGTGTTAAGACAGATCCTTACTTCGATTTTGGAATTGAACCCACTATCAACGAGACTATTCAGACATTGAACCGCTGTGCAACAGCATTAAAATATTTTTTATTATTAATAAAATTATTCTTTTAATTGTTTTAATTATTGACACCATATTAGGTTTACAGCTATGGATGAATCATAAACATATTGTAATTAAAGGAACAATTATTAAGTATTGTTGTGTGCATTGACGAGTTTTTATATGCATTGACGACACAGTGATAAGTGTCTTATTGTAAAAACAATTATAATGGTAATGGGTTCACATACCATTTGCGGGAATATTAGTTTTTAATCTGGTTTAAATTTTATACAAAGTGCTGCGTTAAGCACCGCATCGCTAACTTAAAAAAAAAAAAAAAANTTGGCAACATTTCAAGTGTCACACGCATTTCGTTTGTACTTTGTGTACAGTGGTAGCTATGATATTATTTGATAGCACTATAGTGGTCACTAGTTCGATTCTTTAATAGTCGTATGAAAAAATATTTAAAGTAATTTTGTTAAATTGAAGACTTGATAATAGAGTAAGGGTAGCAAAAAAATAGCTTCACGTTAGCATATATCAAGATAGGAAGAGAGCACCCAGTGTTAAAACACTTTCTTTTATTCCAATTTTGAAGATATTGATAATAAAGGATGTTATACAGGGGTGGAATTCCACACCTTTGAAAATCGAACCCGCAGCCGTAGAGCTTACAGTTAGAGGCTGTGCGTCACTATTAAATGCTTAAAGTAAAATAAGAAAAACAGTATCTGAATTGATTATTATAATTTCCATTCAGTGATAATAATATACATAATTATATAACTATTTATATTTTTTTCATATTGTAAACAAAAAAACAAAAGAAAAAGATTATATTTAAGTGGATATCTTTAAAAATATTATAAAGCTGAACAGTTTGTTTGGTTGAACACCTTAATCTCAGGAATTATGGTTGGTATTAAAAATATACTTATGCATTGGTAGAGTTCATTTATCGGAAGGAAAGGTATGGGATATATTTTATCATATCAATTCCATGTAACCCCTCAAGTTGAATGCTAGTATCCCGCACATAGCAGGATAGACAGAGGGAATCTGAGAACGTAGTGTTAATAACTCCGTTCAAATTAAGACACTTCCGTTCCCAACTTTCTACCAAATTCTGGAGGCATTGCGTGTTGAAGACCGGAACTCAGGAGACAGAAAATATAATTAAATATTTTCGAGTGAGAATCGAACCCACTACCTGTCAGCCCACAAAAATAATATAATAAGAGTACTAATGATATTTCATCTTTAGATATATTTGTATATACGATGCGTGCGAGCGTTGCATTGAAACGCTGCCAAATCTGCCATAAGAACAGCCCGATGTCGCACGAGAGATTGTTAATACTTACTTCCTGTCTATTCATTGGAATTATATGACACCTTACTTTTGTAAATTAACTAGGTTTTACTTACGGATTTGCTCCCATGAACCCATCCCGGAACACAACGCCGCGCTGTCAAGACAAAATCACTCTAAAGGTTTCTAGGTCAATATATTAATAGTTGTAATTAAATATTAAAAGTAAATGAATGAAGTTTTTATATATTTTTAAGAGAGGAGAGGTTGATATGCAGAGTGAACCTAGTGTTAAGACAAACCCTTTGGTATCCCGATTTTGGAATTGAACCCACTATCAACGAGACTATTCAGACATTGAACCGCTGTGCAACAGCATTAAAATATTTTTTATTATTAATAAAATTATTCTTTTAATTGTTTTAATTATTGACACCATATTAGGTTTACAGCTATGGATGAATCATAAACATATTGTAATTAAAGGAACAATTATTAAGTATTGTTGTGTGCATTGACGAGTTTTTATATGCATTGACGACACAGTGATAAGTGTCTTATTGTAAAAACAATTATAATGGTAATGGGTTCACATACCATTTGCGGGAATATTAGTTTTTAATCTGGTTTAAATTTTATACAAAGTGCTGCGTTAAGCACCGCATCGCTAACTTAATCAAAATGGAAAAAGGTTCCCTCTTACTACTCTGCTGCTTAAATTAGGTTCCCCCTAACTACCCTGCTGCCTGCAGCGTACAGCGTGAAGCTGATTTAATTTTAATCTAAACCAGCGTCTCTTTAAAGAGGATTAAACAAAAAAACATCAATCCTCTGTGGAGGTGTACCTCTCTCTGTATATAGAAATCTGAACTCCATCGATGTCAACGCACGTAAAATTATTTAGTACGGCACATCATCCAAATGTATGCCATTTCGTACCGTTGTGTATTTGAATGGGAATATATAATTATTTAGCATCCTGTACCTGAGAGGTGGGGGTTTTGGAAGTGGTGTGAGTGAGAATTTAGTGATAGCGGTTGTGAGTTCGATTCTGGGTCAAGAAGAAAGTCAAATAAAATAATTTTATTCAAAATAAGTAGCATCTATGTTGCTCCACAGAATCTTTTAGTGAAAATCCTATAAAAATCGGTTCAATCGATTAATAATATTCTCGGTATAGGTGGGATAGGAAGTAGGAACCTAATGTTAAAACTCTCCACCTTCTCCACCCACTGCTCAATATTTAAGCCATTATTTGGTAAGCGAAACTCAACGCCGCGCTTGACAAAACGAAAATTATTTAAACACAACCAAAATATAAATACATGAAAATGAAAAATCTCAACAGATACCACTTCCAAAAAACATTTTCACCTAAAATCATGACAGCTAACGGGTATTGTGCTTGATGGATAAATGATTGCAACATTTTTTTTTAATTTCATATTTTTTTTTACTTCCAAACAAAAAGGTACCCCGAGTGGGTTCCAAGAACTTAATACGTGCTCATATCGTTAAGATTTCATGTCCGACTTGATTGGAAGATTAGCGAAACACTTGTTGACTTATTAATTAATATCCACCTACGTTGGTGTACCAGGAAAATGGAAATTGAAGCTAGTGCCCCATTTTGCTTCATACTTTTATAAGAAACGATTTTTAAACCTTCGTTTGTGTTTAAAGAACCACATGGTATTTATTCCAGTCGTGATGCAGGGGCACAACGTCATCAACAAGTCGTGAAGGGGGCAATTGTAAATGCGATAGGTTGTAGATTCGATTTCTACTCGAGGAAATAATGTATTTAATGTTTTCATTTGACTTTCACCTCGCAATATCTCCAGAATTCAGCGTAAAACGAGGCCAGTAAATAAATATTGAATTTCCTCGAGTGGGGATCGAAGCAACAACCAATCGATTTTACAGACACACTTTGTGCTCCTGGGCCACGACTGGCCTAGGCTTGATATGTTAATATCCCAAGATATTAAAATTTTCATATGAGAAGTCACTATAAGAAGTGTAAGCGGGCGAAGCCACGTTTTGGTCTAGTTTCATATATTGTAAAATATACATTTGTATAATTGAGCCAAAAAAAACTATAAAAATAGTTTGTTTAAAACGTGTTAAACTTACTGTGACACGAAAACTGAACAAAAAACCGAAGCAAGCGAGTGTTGTAACGACAAAAAGAACGAGCAAAAACTTTTACTACTCATTTAATTTTGCTTCTAGGGAATTTTCATTTTGTCTTCTTGTAGGTACAACACTATTTTCCAGATTTTCAGTTACTTGGAGACACTTAATATTATATAGTATGTGAAATTGTTATTCCTTAAAACAGAATTATTTCTCATTACATCCTACTAATATTATAAATGTAAAATATCGTGAAAATGGATGCTTGTTCCACATTCACACAAAAATTGCTGAACTAATATGAAACTTTAGAGTAATATAGTTTACAGTTTATAGAAAATAATATTCTTATTTATAATACTTTAGCTTTCAGTAAACTTTACTACGCTGTGCTGACTTTACTTAGCTGAAATATTTTCTTAGCTTTATGCTGTATTCTCATATAGTAATAACTGTGTACTGCCTTAGTAGCATTTCAGCCCAATATTCGCCTTGATGCCAAAGCGAGGAAATGAAAAGAACTCACTCCCCCAAATGGAAATCGAATCCACAACCATCGCGTTTAGCCGACAAACCGATCGACAATCAATGAGTGTACAGACAACTGTCGGTGTTCCATTAAAATGTAGTGAAAATAAAAAAAGGTACATAAATAATAAATTACAAACCGCAATCGTCTAAAGCCGACTGTAGAATAGCATTTCGTGATACAGAACTCATGCTAACCTGTCACTCAGAAAAAATTGTATTACTAGTATAGGCAATAATATAAATTTTGGTTTGAGGTCTTCGTGGCACAGTGGGACAGCGTTTGACTGTTAACGCGGTGGTAGTCGGTTCGATTTTCTCTCAAGGGAGTGATTATATTGAAATTGTTTTCATTGCCCTGCTCTAGCAGGACAAATTTAACACGCAATCGTTATTGCCATCTTGTCAATCGTTTTATAGCTGGGATCTCTCTGCCTACTCTGCTATGTGCCTACTACTAATTGAATCCACTACATTCATTTTAGTTAGTGCTAGTGGTAAGCCATTAAGCTAAGACTACATTTTTTTGCTTCATGCTGTATCCCGTATATAACAGGATAGGTGGAAGAAACCCAGTGTTAAGACAGTCCGTTCCCCAATTTCCGTCGAATTTGCAAGGCGATTTGTGTAGGTTAGCGGGATTCAACGCCGCGCATAGCGTTGCTACCAGAGCAATCAACCGTAAATATTAACTAATTCTTTTCCTCAAGTAGGAATCGAACCCGCAACCCTCCCTTTCACAGTCACACGCTTCTACCACTGAGGCAGGACCGACCTCATGGCTACATCAACACAATATATCAAGCCTCGTAGAATATTTAGTGTAGAACATTATAGGTATTTACTCGTACAAATAGCTGTAATTGAAGGCATAATGCTTAATTCTATTTACACTGGGAAATTAAGTTTGCATTAGTAATATATGTATATATAAATGTGTATATATGTTCGTATATTATGTTAGATCAACATGTCTATTAATTCATTATAAGTTACCAAGTCATGTTGTAGATTGTGTTATTTAAATTTGACTACCTTTTAGCTGCGGTTTCGTTCGTATTGTGAAAGGGAAGTAAGTCAAGGGAGGAAAGGTAAGTAAAGGGACCTAGTCTTAAGATACGTCCGTTAATCAGTTGCTATTTTCAGTTGAATTCTGGTGGTATTGCGTTTTTAGTGGCGGAACTAAACGCTGCGCTGTGTCTTTTTACGAGGGCGAGGAAATTAAAATAATGATTATTTCATTTAACCGAATCAGTATCGACTCCACAACACTCAAATCTCTAATGCAATACAAAAATTAAAACGGAGAGTGTTACCACTATTTTCTTTTCACTTGAGGAAAATATATACAAAAATACAATAAACACTATGATATTAGTAGTTATATTCAAGTAAAGTAACCGCAATACAAAACATAAATAAGTATATAATTGATGCCTAAACTCCGAGTCCGTCCTGAGTCACAGCTAGTATTTTTTTTGTTTTGCAACAATAATGTCGTTTACTGCGTAGCGAGTGTTTAGGGTTGGTTCGCATAGTTAATAATTAATATTAGAAATAATAATAATTGCAAATATTTATGTTAATTTTTTTTCTTGGCCCAGGGGTCAAGTTGTGGATTCCATTTCCACTCGAGAAACTGACTTTTTTTATAATTTCATTTACTCGCTCTGATAAGGAGGCAAAGCGCGGCGTTGAGTACCGCTACTCAGCTATGTCCAGGATACAGCATGAAGCTAAAAAAACAAATATATGCTGTTTATTGAAAATATTTTGCTCGGGCTTATACTCCCTCAGCTATGTTCGAGTACTCTCTAACAGGCGGAAACTGAAGAGTAAACTGTCCTAACACTAAAAGTCGATATTTTTTCCATAACAGGTTCTCTGGTTGCTATAACCGCAAATACAAAAAATCCTCTTTATCCTACATGTAGCAGGGTAGGCAGAGATAGCCTAGTGATAAGACACTCCGTTTCTTCCTTTCCGTCCAAATTTCGAGACATTGTATGTTGAGTAAGGGAATTCAACCCTTTGAGAGAGTCAGACCGAGCTAGTCAATTAAAATTATTAATGCTGAGATTTTTGCTCAGCTTAGCATTCCCTGGAATTGGGATAGAAGCCACAAGCATCGCGTAACAGGGACACCCTCGCCAGCGGCAACAGCCTCACTTGGATCAAACAACCAAAAAAGTCTAATTTCCAACCACCCAGCCCTACAACGGCGAGTTGCGCAGGCGTCGCTTTACTTATTATTAGATAATTCGAGTTAATCTGTACCAGACGCAATAGGTGTTCGAGGTCACTAACCGCATATAAATTAATAGTGGCTAGTGTACTACTCGTAGTGTAAAAAGTACCTTAATAAGCTTTATTGGTAGCAAGGACAGATGGATTTACTTTATTAGTTGTTATTAGTTAATTTTTATATGTTAAATGGTTGTGGACTAACAGTAGGTTCCAGATTTTCTCTGCCTACCCTACTACGCGCAAAATATAGCGCGAGAAAAAAAAAGGAAAAATATATTTAAAGAAATAAACTTCTTGATATTCACGATCATTGTGTTCCTTCTCCCAAAGCATTATAAAGAGAAAAGCATAATAAACAGACCACATCGACTCACAGCAATAATGGCCCACGAAAATCTCATTAGGGTAGCACGTTCAAACCCCGTCTGTACCAAATTAAATTCCTCGAAATCGTACGGAGAAAAATAAACTGAATTCAGTTTGTTAGTTGCAATGAAATTAATTGGTTAACTTAATTTGTTTGCATTGTTGTTTATGTTCGGATAACCTTGTTGTTACGATTAGGTTCTGTCTGGGTTTTCTGTATTATACCTATACTAGTATTTACTCGCGACTTCCCCTCATAGCCAAATAGAAATAATCAAGGTCACAGCCCTTATAAGAGTGATTGCAGCTACAATGGGTTATAGCCTTAGCCTATCTCGGTAAATGGACTATATAATAAAATAATATGTTTTGGTTTCGAACCAGTAGTTCCTGAGATTAACGCGTAAACAAATACTCACATGTTTATATGTATAAGCACACAGGCTGGATATCATAAACATTCTTAAATACGGTACATTTACAGATTTGGCAAGTGACAGGGTGTCACGTAAAAATTCCTGAAAGAGCACTTGTCGAAAATCTGACTTATATTATGTACGAACTGATCTTACACGACACGGCCAGGGTTGGCGACAAATTGTAAAAATGTAATGCAAATTAAATATATATTTTGTACTTAATTAAACGAAAGAAAATTAAAGAGAAATTGTTTCAAATAGCTTTTTTTATTATCCTAGTCGATTTTGAGTAATTTATTAATAGATAAAACAGTTTTCTATACAATATTACGACATGTACTAGTGAGGATGTCACAATGAGAATGAATAATGAATGAATGAATGTGTCACATTCTTAATGTGTGAAGGTATATGTAGACGTCAAGACAATGAGTGACGAAAGAATAGCGAAGACTATTTTTAAAAAACATACTATCAGTGATACTGAAGGAAACTTACATGAAAAGCCAGAGGATCATGGGTACAAAGTATAATAGTTGAAGAGGCAAATGAGATATGAGGGCATCGTAGTGATTGGCGCTACGTTGTCTGTCTGCCCCGGCAAGGGTATGGCGTGAATAGCTTCACACTGTACTCCTATAAAAAAATCCTTCACCATCCTTAGTGTTTAGTGTGTCATCCTTTCTGTTTTTCTTTTTTCTCTATTTCTTTGTTTTCTATTATTTCAAATTCAATGTGCCAACCCTACCAATGATATACATTCAGCTGTCGTCCATATTTAGTTTACGACATTCAGTACAAAGATGATAACTTCATTTCCTGATATATTTTTTAAAGTAATTGAGCTAACAATATTGAGTTATATTACTACTTTACTTTACAACGTGGATGTCTCACTAAATTAATAATAAACTTCTTTTATTTTTGTCTCTTTGATATTGTTCTTTGAGAAGAGTTCTGCTTCGAAGAAAAATGTTGTAAAAATGTTTTATTGTATTTTTTAAATCCTCTTCGCATCGAGAGACACAGAAGACAGAGGACTGGTTTGTTTTTTCCCCTTTGGAGGAAGGAATTATTTTAATTTTCTCGCTTGGGTAACAAGACAAGCCGCAGCGTTAAGTTTCGCCTCCCAAAATGCAACAAATCCGAAAATTGATAAGAAGGTGGAGAAAGAGATTAGGTAAAATTTGGCTCACAATACAAACCAAAAATTGAAATATTTAGTATGGTAGAATTAAAAATAGAAATACTTCTCCAAGTAAAATTTGAATTTATAATGTTAATATTAGATCACGAATCATGACGTGTCAGTAGAGCATGTGTCTGCAAATGTGACGGCCCTGCCTTCAATTCCCACTCAGGGGCATAGATTACCTTTTTTTTTGCTCTTATATCAAGATAAAACATTGAATTTCACTAGTCTTCACGCAATGTCTCCAAAATGGTAAAGTAAAAAAAGAAAAATCAACACTCGCAATAATACAAAGAAAATCCAGACACACCCACGCAAGCCCAATAGTTCATACAAAAAGACAATGACAGTAAAATATGATGGCATCGGTACAGAATTCCGTTTTCCCAGAATATACACATATATATATATATATATATATATATATACATATAAATGAGGCGAAAATTATCAAATACAAAAACAAAATGAGCTTAAATTTACGAGGAGCGTGCACGTGGCGTGAACGCTACTCCTTGTCATTTTTGGGTGGACTTTACAGAACATTGCTTTGAATATGGCATCTTGATGGCTGAAAAATATTTTAGGTTTTTATTCCTGTATATATTTGTTTTGATAGCTACACGATGTTTTCTGTAAGACAGAGAGAGAGTCTAGTGTCGAGATACTCCGTTACCAACACATTGTCCAATTTTCCTTCGTAAATGTAACAGATCAGAGAGAGAGAGAGTGTTCCCCGTAGTGGTAAAACAAAAGTGGATCGACATTTGATGGAAAATGAAGTTTAGAAGTAAAGGAAGTTTTTTTCTGCCTACCCTACTATGTAACAAGAAATGATTATGCGATATATTTTGAAACAATCTTTATCAAGATTGTTTTAATGTTTCTATTCATCTCACGCATCAATAACAGACAAACTAAGTTACTCAATTATCCTTTTTCTTTCAAGTAAAAGTTTCTGTTTTAATTTTATTCTTTAACAAGACAAACCTTTAAAAATTCTTTTTATGGAATTTCTTTTTCAACGTTCAACCCAAAGATTTTATTAGAATTATAGGCAGTCCATTCTTATTAATTATTCTGTAAAAAAACGCAATGGTATAACTAATTATTTACATTTCACCGTTTTAATCGATATAACGCAGTGTTAACTTCCGCCACCGAACACATAATATCAGGAACTCGAAGAGAAAATAGTGTCTTAACACTTCCCTAAGGTTCCCTCTTCCTATTCTGCTGTAGTCTGAAGGAAAAACCTACCGAATCGGTAATCTCAAGCATGCATCACGATGCAACTTCTAATAAAATTCAATTCTAAGATATATTTAACACTTGTTTTATTTTCTCTCAAAATAATCTATATGTAGTGTGCATCAGATCGACGGAAAATATTTGTTACATGTTCAAGTATTTAACGAATTAATAATTTACTTTTGTTAGCCGTCGTGGCGCGTCGGCGCTGCATATGGCTGTGAATCCGTCGGTTTTGGGTTCGAATTTTAGTCGAAAAAAAGAAATAAATTATTTTCATTTCTTTGCTCTGATAAAAAGACAAAGCCGTCAGTTCGTCAGTTCGGCGGAAAATCGGGTTCCTTCTACCTACTTTTCTACATGCGGGATACAGCGTGAACCTAAAAAAATACATGCAAAAAGCAACTCCCACCCACCAGTAGTCAGCGAAGCACAAACTTATACAAAATTACAGTCTCTATTTTATTACATTTTAACAAGCAGTTTCAAATTTCGCTAGAATATAAACTTGGGTGGTCCTAAATTAACATTTACTGACTTTTATCATTTAACATAACCCGGAGCTCTAAAGGTAATAACAATGCTTTTTAATTGCATCTTTAAATTTACTTGTAAAGTAGTATAATTGTCTATGATATTATGTTATGGAAAATAACGGTTTGTTTATCTACATTAATGCTATAAAGGTGTGTTCTCTTTAGTTGAACGTGGTAATCTCAGGAACTGCTGGTGCAAGTAGATTTTTTGATACTGATATTTTTTTAGCTTCACGAGGTGTCACGCAAATAGCAGAGTAGAGAGAGACTGGGATTCTAGTGTGAAGACACTCCGTCCCCATTAAGAAACTTCCGTTCCCCCCCGTTCCATTGCGACGATGACGTCACTTGTGGCCCAAGGGCACTAGAGTACGACTGCAACACGCGACAGGCTGTGCGTTAGATTCTCACCAGAGAAAATAAAATATTTGATATGTTAATTTCCTTGCTCTGAAACGAATCAGAAAGCGGCGTTCAGTTCTGCCATTAACACACAATGTCTTTCGAATTTATGTATTCAATACCCCGTAATTGACTTCCAATATTTAAAACTAAACTTCTTATTATCTCAATATTCTATCTAGGAGAACTTAACTCTAAAACCCATCAAATTAAATTAATTTGGTTGTCTTATTTCTGCCTACTTGACTTTATGTTTCTTTTTGGTCGAATTCATTCCCTTCAATAAGAATCGAACCCGCAACCCCCGCGCTTACATGCTGACGCCGTACCGCTGCGCCACTACGACGTCCTCAATATTTAATGAACACGTTACAAGGGAGGATGTGCTACCGCAAAGGAAACTCCAAACCGACCGACACACATGCTCTTATATTCGTAAAAACCGTGAGAAATGTAGGGTTTAATATAAACTTTATATATAAATTGTTATTAAAAACTGGCTGATAAATACTCACTTTTTCAAATGTACGTAATTCTTTTAACCATTTTTTTTATAGGATGTATATTTTATTTCTAAATAAATTAAATAAATAAAGCCTTTTACACAATTTAGTGATGGTCACTTAATGAGAAACTAGTATATTAGGTTCACTAGGTTCCCAGGACTATGTGAGGAATACATGAAGCTAAAAAAAATAACAACTTTACATTACAACAAGTCTTTTCACTAAAATTTAAAGATAATATTCATGATGTAGGAAGCGAACATGAACGAACATGCATCACTAATGTTTCCTACATAGCATATACACTTGTATGCAACTTCCATGAAATATATGCGAATAAATACAGTAGCTAATGTGGCAGGTTGATGGGATTTGAACCTTGGACCTTTATGGTTGGATGGAGATAGTATAGTATCACTAATTTAAAACAAAATAGGTTCACGGTATCTCACGCATAGCTGTAACAGGGTAGGCACAGGGAACCTAATTCTTCACTCTGTTCCCCACGCACCCAATATACGTAAGTCATGAATATAATATGCATGATTCTCATATTGAATTTGAACCAATAACCGTCTTACAAAATATTGGCATTAACTCCGCCACTAGCTATAATTTTCGATAATTTACATACCTAATATATAAATTCAAAAGAATATTTCACTCGAAGTTAAATTACATACGTCTGCCATTTTACGCCTCTCCACTCGAAGATATAACGTTCCTTTGTCAGCTTTCATTGTTTGTGAAATTATGGTGAATTTTTGAAGCTTTATTTAAAAATATTTTGTTGTCTTTTTGTGGTTGTAATCCCACTGGACCCATTACCATTACCAAGAAAGGATCTGATGATGGAATCCCATGGAAATCGAGGGAAATCATCGAGTTTTATAGGTACGTGCTATGTGTTTTATGTAATTTTTTAAAATTATATATGGTATATTTGCATATTGTAGTCACCAACTGCTATGATAACACATGGTTCCTTAAGGATTAGGAGATAGGGGACAGTCTTTTAAATATTATAGATATATGTAAAACTAGAAGGCGAATTGTATAATAACTGTATACTATCAAGTTATTCGGAAAAGCTGATGATTGTATTTTCAATTTCTTTTTTGGAAGTAATTAAAATATTAATTTCTACAATTTTTATTTATTTTCAAATTACACAAACTGTAAATATAAGCATAGTTTTGAAGTCTCTTTCTATATTAGACTATTACTTTTCATTGCGAGAAAATAAATTATATGAAAAAAATCTATAACAATCTAATTTATTTTGTCAATCTGCCTCGCAAATTGCAAAACAATTTTAAAGATACCTGTTAGATATCTATAGGTACACACATACTATCTTCTTCAAAATTCGGTATTTCAAAGGCTAATTTAAATAAACTAACTTTAATAGTCTATATGTTAACTTGCGGAGATAAAAATCCGTAACCGAACGCGGTTGTTTTAACGGAGGCGGTTCGTTTGATGATACCGCGTTTTGTTTTATGGATCGTAAACGTGTGAAGGGTTACGTGTCTATTGGAGCTGAGTATATAGGTATTAATTATGTATAACTATTATTTTGTAATATCGACACTAGGTGGAAAGTAGAGAACAGAGTGTTTTAACACTTCAATTTGACAATTCTGACTTTGTGAGAACACATGTGTAGACGTGATGTCACATGTGTGGGTGTGAGAACACATAGATAGTGTAAAGTTTAAAAAAATCAAGGAAATGATTCAAATGTTTGTGGGTCAATCCACACTCGAGAAATGATGATTCGCTCTGATGTCCAGGCAAAACGCGGCATTTAGTTCCGCCAATCAACACGCATTGCCACCAGGATTCGTTGGACAATGGAGAACAGAGTATCTTAACACTAGGTTACGTGGAGCTGATTAAAAGGAAATCAAAAACTCAGAAAAAAGCTTTACCGCCTCAAAATAATAATACAACATAAAAACCAAGTTAAAAGCGAAGCATACCCATTCAAAAACAGCTTTTTCTTCGTTAACCAAGTTTATTTGTAATAAACAATTTTCGGTTTGGCTTCTACAGAAGTCATATACTTTTATTTTAAATGTATTCTTAATATGTAACGTTATGTTTTATGGCCGTTTTAAAATACTGTCTGGGTTATGTTGGCAACTAAAATTAAGAAGTTATGGTACAGTAGTTATGAGGCGAGTCGGGGTCACTGATACAAGTGTACGGCAAGTAGTGGGTTCGATTCCCACTCCCGAATGAAATATTTTAATTTAGTCTCGAGGGATTGAAATATTTATTATGTTTGTAGTTTCGTCTGTGCGTTGTCTGTTAGTCACTCGGTAACAGAATTGATTTATATATAGATAATGTTTGATGACTTTGTGTACGTGGAAACAGGTCAGGATCAGAGACCAAAGATCATTCATAGAGTTATTCCAATGTAAAACAATCGCTTGTTTCGCGAAAGTTATTTTCCTGTTAAATTTACATTAAATTTATTTGTATTTTTGTAATATAATTTAACAATGGTGATTCCGTAGGGCAGTGGGATCATTCTACTGTAGTCGTAAATTCGATTTCCATTATGTTTTCTTTTCTATGTGGCCCGATGGGGGAGAGCCTATGGCCCTCTTACCGTGGGACCTTTTTCACGCATTAACATGAGCGTAGCCCACCACAAAACACTACGACAGGAATAAGGAGATGCGGGAAAAGAATGAGCTGAAAGCTGCCAGTGTGGTCAGGCCCGGACCAGGATCTCTGGTACCCAGAAGAGAGTAAGGCGACTAGCGACCACAGCAGCTCAGGATCGATATCCGTTCGGGGTATTGATTATACTTAAGTAACTTTATGGTTCAATGTAATCCAACTGTCTTTGGTAGAAAATGGACATCAGAGTGTCTTAAACGCACTGTTCATTTTCAAGACATCGTGTGTTGAGCGGCGAAACTCAACACCGCTCGTTGTTTTGCTATGAAAACAATTCACACACCCAAGTGAAAATCGAATCCCCATCCCTCGCATTTACAGTTGGACGCTGTATTACAAATAAAATTATATACTATCTATATAATTAAATTTTGAAAAAGAATGTACAAATATCTTACCCGGCCTCGGTCCCGGTCTCGGTCTCAGGAATTCCCCCGGCGTGGATGCCGACGGATTAGAACGTAAATCGTCGCGAGACTACACATTGTTCCCATGTGTTTTGTTGATGGATTTATATTTTTAGTGTACAAATTTTATTTTCTTTTTGTTTTTCACGCTTTATCCCGCATTTAGCAGGATAGTCAGAGGGAACTCAGTGTTAAGGCACTCTGCTTCCCATATTTTGAATGTTGATGGGTCACCTCAACACTGAGTTATGTCTTGTTAACAAAGCAAGCAACGGCTTTAAAGAAGTGTACAAGTTTTATTATCTTTTTTAGCTTCACGCTTCCTGCACGTAGCAGGATAGGCAGAGAGATCGTTGAATCCTTGGGACATTCCGTTCCCATTAAACACTTCCTCTTTCTATACCACATTATAGTTTAGTGGCGGAACATCTTAGCGGAAAGTGAGAAACGGAAGAGACTTAATAAAAACGGGCCTTGTTATGTGCGGGATACATCCTGAAACTACAAAAAAAAAACAAACTAAATCACTAAAACATTACAAATATAGGTATAGTCAATAAATAAAACACTAAAAACAACAAAAACACATTTTTTTCTATATAATATTCTAATTTCCAATAACTCACTGTTTAATATTCATACAGCTCGAGTCGGCTTGTTCAAAGGAAGCGATATACGAGTATTGTATGGCTATCTCTTAATAAATGTAAATAATAATATGTCATAGGTTAATTAGCATTATTTTTATATATAAAGGAAAGCACGGTGTTGAGTTTCGCTAGTCAACACGCAATTCCTTCAAAATTCGGTAGTGTTTTAATAGGAACGGAGTATATTAACACTTTGTTCCCAAGTTCCCGGTTAGATGACATTTGGTATGTTGGTAGATTAGGGAATGTAGCACTAAGATTTTCTTGAAATTTCTACGAGAGCAGCAGAAAACAGAAATCCCACGTATAGTATAGTGTCAAAACACTCCGTTTCCAGTTTTCCACCTAATTAACAAGATATTGTGAATTGAGTGGTGAAACATAACGCCGCATAGTGTCAAATCGAACAAGAAATTTTGAAATTAATTTTAAATATCTATAATTCATTCCCTCGAGTCGTAATCGATCCCACATCACCGTTTACAGCCCTACTCCATTACCATGGAATTTTCCACTAAAGATAATTCAATACTAGTATTAAAACAACAAAATTTACTAGAGTTATTAAATAATGTATTTAATACGATAATTTTATCTCAACTGAACGTAATTACAATAATTATGTTGTAGAAAAAAACGAAGTCAACTAACAAGTTTAAACATTACATATGTAATTTGTGTTACAATGTTATTATGAAATATCCTTATGGCACAGTAATTATCTATACTTATAGGTACTAATACGAATACTTATTTTAATTTTTCTTTAAAGATTCACGCAGTGTCCCATAGCAGAATAGGCAGAAAACTTGGAAACCTAGTGTTAAGACAATTCATTTCCATTAAAATACTTCCGCTAAATTACTAAGCTATTCCGTGCTTAGTAGCGGAACTTAACGCCGCGCTTTGCCTCGTTACCAGAGCGTTTAACCGATTGAAGTTACGGTCAGAGTTACCTCGGGCACTTGGAATGTGTCATGTGGAATTATAAGTCATAATTATTTTCATAATCAAGAGCATCGTGGCGCAGTGGATCAGCGTGTGAATGTAGATACGATGGTTGTGGCTTCAATTCCCACTACAGGGAATAAAATATAATATTTTTATTTCATTTCCTTAGTCTGATCAAGACAAACATCAATGTTGAATCGATGTTTCAGCGGAAAGTAGAGTACGGAGTGTCTTAACACAAGGGTCCCATTGCTATATAGGGTGAAGTCGCAAGTTTTAATCTAGTAAATAATATTAGAAATATTTACGAATTGATAATATACCTTTTGATTATTTTCTGTATGAATCATACACGCCGCAGTTGCAACCGATCGATAAGTAATTTGATTATTCCTTTTTACATCATATTTAGATAATATTATTATATAACTTTCTTAGGAATTTGTTAAGAATTGAAAAATATTTCGAAATGTATAAAAAAAATACGTGGCGAGATTCGAACCCGCGCTGTTCACCGTCTAGTTTAATTAGGTTATCTATTAGGTTTATTATATTTACAATAATTTTACATAACACTTAAGCTTTAAATTTAAAAAAAATGGTTAAAAAACCTTAAAAATCACTTTGTACGGAAAATAAATTAAAATTAAATAAAAATGTTTTATTTAATCTGTGTACAAAAAAAAAAAACATAATTACTGATTATCATTGGGTTTTTACGGTAAGGTACTTTCAAATGAGTTTATTACGATTTATATTTTTAATTACGATTTATAAATTTAAGGCAAAGGCGGATCAACTACGGATAGGCCCACTACTTTTAGTAACTAATGATATTTTATTAAAGCTCAGAAATTTTTAAAGAATAATGGCATATAAATAATCGTTAATAACACATCTCTTACACTTTTCTTCTAAAAAAAATCCTACCAAAGGATTCGAATCCACACTCACCGTACAACATAAATGATATTATTTCTGTACGACGGTAAACTTTAAATAGTGACGTATATCATCGTATAATTTCATATAATAGCATCTAGAAATGCAATTACGACTGCATAGAACATTTAAAGCGGATTGCGGCAAACTCAACATAAATACTTTGCGTTACTGTGCCGTTTACTGTTGTAAATGTATTATATTTATGACGTCACTGTACACTACCTATTACTTAATGAAGTGATGTTTTCTTATGTGTCTTCCGCATTTTAGGTGGAGAGAATGAGATAATCACTACTTTCTTCATTTCTCATTCTTTTAACTGTTTTCTTTTATTAGACCACAAATCGTGTCTCGTCTTTCGGAATATGTGTATATATATACTATTGGATAGGATGACGAGCCGTTACTCGAGCCGCAATGTCTCAAATTCTGCTGAATTCGTGCTAAAAACATCTTGACAAGATGACTTTTTTTTATTTATTTCGAACCAGTAGTTCCTGAGATATTTTATTTCAAGCAAACAGACGATTCGTTTTACAATTTGAATAAAGTTTTATATCAATATAAATAGGTTGAGTTTACTAAAATGATTTCGACAAAAATCACCATCATCTATTAAGAAATCAAACCCACTAGCCTCGTCCAACTAAGTAATTATCATATCGGACTATGCAATATCCTATAGCCTGATAACATTTCGTACACATCCGACCTAAAAACCATTAACAACATATTAAAATAATAAATAGCAACTGCTATTAGAAAAAAACGACTTGTAAAAGAATTATTTTCTTCAACTACCTTACAAAATTATTTTAGGATTCAGAAAATAAAAAACGAGAATTATTAGGAAATTATTAAAAAATACTTTTTGATTGTTTGTCTATCTGTCTGCTTGTTTGTTTGTCTGTCAAGATATTTTTTTAAAGATCGCGTCTACTAGTCTCTTGGAGAACGTCGTCGTCTACTATCATCAATGTCGTCATTAGAGGTACTCGTATATTAGAATATGGATACTGGTAACCTACCGTAACACTCCGTTCATTCTTCCGCTTAATTCTGGAGGGATTGCGTGTTAAATGGCGAAACTCAAACACATACATACATAAATATTAGATATATACATACAAACACTATGTCGGTCAAACGGCGGTGTGCAGTCGGCTAACGCAGTTTATGATATGATTACTATAAATGGGGCGAATCGAGAGCACAAATTAAGATGCACTGTATTACTGGTAGTGGTAGATACTTGTATTACGTGCTATAAGTACTGGTAATTACTTTGTTTTACGTATGAAGGGATGTTAGTAAAAGAAAAAGGTTTTAGGGTTCCGTTAGTCAAATGTTTAGGTCTACGGTTCCTTGGAGCAGAGGAAAAATCAAGCTTTTATGTCAACGCAATCAAAGGATTCGCGTATTTTTGCATGAGTTTTGTTGCATTTTATATGAAATTCGCTACTTCTCGTAGATCTTTAATTATCAAATTTGACACAAACTGAGAACTTATATTACAAATAAAGGAAAAATTCCAAAAACTGAAAATTTACTATTCAATTTAATAAACTTTTTTTGCTTAAAGAAAAGTTTTAAATTATCATAACACNATTATATAACTTTATTAGGAAAATATTGTGCTAAGAATTGAAAAATATTTAGAAACGTATAAAAAAAATTACGTGGCGAGATTCGAACCCGCGCTCTTTAGGTTATCTATTAGGTCTATTATATTTACAATAATTTTATTTAACGCTTTTTTTAAGCTTTAAATTTAAAAAATGGGTTAAAAAACCACTTTGTACGAAAAATAAATTAAAATAAAATAAAAATATTTTATTTAATCTCTGTACAGTATAAAAAACCATATAAGTAATTACTGATTATCATTGGGTTTTTACGGTAGGGTACTTTCAATTGAGTTTATTTTTTAATTACGATTTATAAATTTAAGGCAAATTTATAAAATAAAGGCGGATCAACTATGGATAGGCCCATTACTTTTGGTGACTAATGATATTTTATTAAAGCTTGGAAAATTTTAAAGAATAATGGCATATAAATAATCGTTAATAACATATCTCTTACACTTTTCTTCTAAAAAAAAAATCCTACCAAAGGATTCGAATCCACACTCACCGTACAACATAAATGATATTATTTCCGTACGACGGTAAACTTTAAATAGTGACGTATATCATCGTATAATTTCATATAATAGCATCTAGAAATGCAATTACGACTGCATAGAACATTTAAAGCGGATTGCGGCAAACTCAACATAAATACTTTGCGTTACTGTGCCGTTTACTGTTGTAAATGTATTATATTTATGACGTCACTGTACAGTAGGTACCTATTATTTAATGAAGTGATGTTTTCTTATGTGTCTTCCGCATTTTAAGTGGAGAGAATGAGATAATCACTACTTTCTTCATTTCTCATTGTTTTAACTGTTTTCTTTTATTGGAGATGCAATGTATCAAATTCTGCTGAATTCGAGAAAACATCTTGATAAGATGACTGTTTTTTATTCATTTCGAACCAGTAGTTCCTGAGATATTTTATTTCAAGCAAAAAGACTATTCGTTTTACAATTTGAATAAAGTTTTCTATTAATATAAATAGGTTGAGTTTACTAAAATCATTTCGACAAAAATCACCATCATCTATTAAGAAATCAAACCCACTAGCCTCGTCCAACTAAGTAATTATCATATCGGACTATGCAATATCCTATAGCCTGATAACATTTCGTACACATCCGACCTAAAAACCATTAATAACATATTAAAATAATAAATAGCAACTAATATTAGAAAAAATATACTTGTAAAAGAATTATTTTCTTCAACTACCCTATAAAATTATTTTAGGATTCAGAAAATAAAAAACGGGGATTATTATGAAATTATAAAAAATCATTTCGTTGATTGTTTGTCTATTTGTCTGTTTGTTTGTTTGTCTGTCAAGACAATTTTTTAAGCTCAAATTTATATCAAATATTATGGTCTACTACAGTCTCTTGAAGAACGTCGTCGTCTACTATCATTAATGTCGTCATTAGAAGTATATTAAATGACTACATTAATGATACTGGTAACCTAGTGTTAAGACACTCCGTTCATTTTTCCGCTTAATTCTGGAGGGATTGCGTGTTAAATGGCGAAACTCAACCACATACAAACATAAATATTAGATATATACATACAAACACTATGTCGGTCAAACGGCGGTGTGCAGTCGGCTAACGCAGTTTATGATATGATTACTATAAATGGGGCGAATCGAGAGCACAAATTAAGATGCACTGTATTACTGGTAGTGGTAGATACTTGTATTACGTGCTATAAGTACTGGTAATTACTTTGTTTTACGTATGAAGGGATGTTAGTAAAAGAAAAAGGTTTTAGGGTTCCGTTAGTCAAATGTTTAGGTCTACGGTTCCTTGGAGCAGAGGAAAAATCAAGCTTTTATGTCAACGCAATCAAAGGATTCGCGTATTTTTGCATGAGTTTTGTTGCATTTTATATGAAATTCGCTACTTCTCGTAGATCTTTAATTATCAAATTTGACACAAACTGAGAACTTATATTACAAATAAAGGAAAAATTCCAAAAACTGAAAATTTACTATTCAATTTAATAAACTTTTTTTGCTTAAAGAAAAGTTTTAAATTATCATAACACCAAGGTCGAATGGAATATAACAGTTATTTTTCTACATTTATTATAATATTATAGACATATATATGTATATATGGGGGAATGAGTAAACAGCATCTGTGTAATGACTAATATATTATATTTATTTTATTTACTCCTAGTATCCGCGAGTTTAATCGAAAGACCTTGTAAAATTACCACCACTGGGATTGCATTATCTTCTACCTACTTTTAATATAATAAATAATTATTTTATTATATAAATGTAATTATTTTAATGTGTAATGTGGTCTGTTTTTATATAACTGTATTATATAATGTTTATTTTCGATTATTTAATAAAAATATCTTAGATGGAGAGAAACGTTGGTTCCCTGTCGGTATTTTACTGTTTTACTATGGAGAATATTCCCGGAAATTAATTGTTTTGGTGGCACCATCTTCTTTCTACCATCGTATCTCACGTCTCTATAGGATATTTACTCCTTTCGCATCACCTGGATGGAAACTTACCATGCTATATAACCTAAATACATATAAATTAGTACCCCCACTCTATAAACACCCAACCACTGAACTTAAGCGGTGTTTTTCTTTTAACAAATAATTATAATGACGCACTAATTGGCATAAATATATTATCGGCATTGTTTTTTGGCACTGTCACCGCAAGCCGCAGTGTGTGCCATTGACCCATACTATCGTATTGTTTTAGTTTGTTATCTACAGTAGGTAGATAAATATGAAATTGAATTTCCTTATTTATTTGATTTCGAAATTGCTTGTGATGCCACTATTGCGGTGGGGGGGGATGATTGTATAAGCGAAGACTGATAAGACAAAAGTGCTGCGTTCAGTTCCGCCATACAAACATCCCAATTTTCTGAAAATAAAAGAAATTTAATATACATAATAAGGTCGGTCAGGATGCAGGGGCACAAGCGTACGACTGTAAATACGACAGGTCGTGGGTTCGATTCCCATTCCGTGAATTAAAAAATTTAATATGTTAAGTTCCTCGCTCAAATAACGAAGTAAAGCGCGGTGTCGGTTTCCGCCACTCAGTACGCAATGCCTCCAGAATTCACCGTAAAGTTGGAATGGAAGTGTATTAATGGGAACGGAGTATCTTAACACTAGGTTCCCAGGTTCCCTCTACCTACCTTGCTATGTGCAGAATAAATAATATACATGATCCATCGCATTTGAAACAGACTGCCTGTATTAAAGCAATTTACTGCGAAATCAAGATGTTGACTATTATAATGAATCACAACGATCGATCTTTATAAATTATATTTTAGTAAGATATTTTATGTAAGCACATTACTTTTCTTTTTGGTAAATATAAATTTAATTTCTTTCATTTTATTGCAGTAAATAAAAAAAATAAGTGATTGATCACTACAATTTTCTTTCTCTTACAGAAAAGCATAACATATTAATGGGATTTTTATTACCTGTTGTTTTTAATGTTCAATTTATGGTTAACCCGATTATACACGGCGTTAAGTTACATTCACCATTTTGTTGTTTGTAGATTGTACTGTATCCCGCGACCATAGTGTTAAGACATTCCGTTTTCTATTAAAACTCTCCATTCCTCACTTCTACTCCTTTCTTTTTAAGTGGTGGAATCCAATGCATCGCTTCATTTTATATCTCTAAAAGATATTGATACAATAATTAAAGAACGAAATGTTTTAACACTAGACTCTCTGCTCTCCTCTGCTCTGCTCTGCCTTAACTTAACTTAACTTACCTGTAAAAAAATGTATGCCTCATATAAAAACATTTCTATAGATTTTAATAATAAATCGTTATAGACAAAACCAAGCACGGATATAATGCGCATGAGTTGAACAGTCGCGAATATTTTATTATCTGGTAGAGTTTGTGTGTATGTGTGCATGTGTGTGTGTGCATGTGTGTGTGTTTGTGTATACATGTGTGTGTAGCGTGCGTGAGTAATCGTGTATGGCCAATTTTATTATACTGTATACTTTAGTCAATTTTGATACTTGAACTAGTATCGTTTAATTAATCGTTAATATGATTTAGAGTTTTATTTTTGTTTTTTTAATTAATTTATTAAATTTAAAGTACCTACATTCGGAATGTTTATAATAAAAATGTAATGTTGATTTGCTATGTTCAGGTATCCTTTAAAATTATTATTTTTTTAGCTTTCCCCTTTATGTACGCTATAGGGAATCTATTACATAACTAATAGAATCCATCGTATCATAGGGGCACCAGCGTGCGATAGTAAGCGCGACGATTGTGGGTTCGATTCCCACTCAAGGGAATGAAATATTTTATATTATTATTTTCTTAACTCTGGTGACGAGGCAAAATGCGGCATCCGGCAACTAAAAAAGAATCCTACTAAGTACTGAACACTAGCTAACATCTGTATACAATTAAAGGGTGTTCAAATAAACGAGAACAGTATCAAAAGCACACAATCCACCCACACCTACACCAGTGTGGATGTAAACATCTGTATATACAGTGAACTCATAGCATTGAGCGAGGTCATGGCACTCGCGCGTGCGCAAATTATACGAGCACGCTATACTTGTGTGTAATACTAATAAATTGCATCGTAGATACCTATAATGCGGTAGAGGTGTACTGTGGATGCAATCGTATTTAGGTAGAGACGGAGAGATTGGTCATTGGTGGAAATGTATTAGTTAAGAAAAATCTAGACATGTCTAAATCAAACATGAAACTGTAAACGCAAGGGTTGCAGGTTCAATTTCCACTTGAACGAATGAAATAATTATTATTATCATTTCCTTGCACTAATTAATAAAATAAATATAACAACGACATTCGATAATCATACACTTTTGTATTATATATTATAGTTGTTATTGCAACACGTATTATACGCGTCAATTGATTCTTTAGCACCTATAGATCTATTTGTAGATCTTTTAGATATAGATCTCTATTTTTATCGAAACGAAACGAAGGTGAAATTAAATATTATAAATAGTTAAAAAAAACATGAACTGTGTATGAGACACATTTTGTGTGTGAGATTTATTTGACCGATCTTGATGCAACACAAAAATTTTTTTACAACCAAACAGACACTTTAGTTTTATATTAGTAATATGGATTTTAATGATTTTTTGATATTTGCCGTATTTAATATATATAAGGGATTTTACATTTATTTAACTCAATTATATAATCATTTAACTATTAAATACATTTTAAGTTATATCTAAAAATAAATACTTTTAAGCTTATGTAGGTAAGTGTGCGACTTAAGTCACGTATTACAATTTTTTTGAGCCAAGTCTCATACAAAATTTGAAATCTGATCAGGAAAAGGAAATCGGAGTGTCTTGATGCTAATCCTTGCAGTAAGCTGCTATAGAAGAGAAAAAGCGAACTGTACTTTTTCATTATTATTTTTTAGTTAGTCTAGTTTTAAAAACTCTGGTCCCTTTGTTGAATGGCGGAACTTAACGCCATGCCGTTTTTCTTCGTTTTCCGGAACCAGAGCGGGAAAAATGAAAACATATAACATAAATATTTAATTTGCTCAAATAGGAATCGAACTGACAACCTGTGTCTGCACAACGACTGGCCTATTATTTATCTTAATTACTAACGACTTCTTACACGTGAGAGCGATATTTAAAAATAATAGTAAACAACAGTAAATATTTCGCATTACATATAATATTTACGACTAAAATGAGATAACATATCGACAAGCAAGTAACCTTTATATTATAATCTTTGTTTATAATAAACTGTTATATTATAAAGTAATACGTTTAATAGTTCACGTATACAACAAATTAGTTTTCACTTTGAACTTCTACATAAGTATATATTTTTATTTTCTCGCTATATCCCGCATATAGTAGGGCTAATGACTAATGTGACTAAAAAGTCGACAGTTACGGGTTCGATTTCCAATCAGGAGAAAGGGTAACAATAAACAACGCGGAGCTGAGTGTTCCCAACACGGAATGCCTGAAAAAATCAACAGAAAATATGGAACGGAGGATGTTATCCTGCTACCTGCGGGAAACAGCGTGAAGCCAAATAAAATATCAGTTAAACCGTCCATCAGTGTTCAAAGGGACCTTGTATAGACAGTGATACCGTGTTATTTGCATAAGCAGCGACGTACCTACGCGGAAGGCCGTGGAAGTGCAAAATTTGCGTATGAGGAAGTGTCTGAGGTCGCGAAGATACAATATTTTAGTCTTAATGCTGCGTAATGCATTTTGTCAAGTTGCATTTTCTTTGTGATGAGAAGAAATTGTTAAAGTTTTCTTCTTGAGGGATGTGGGTTTTGATATATTGTTATTTGTAGGATGTACTTGCATCCCCCGGCGGCGACGACAGACGGACCGACGGCGGGGAAGACAGAAGGAACCTAGTAGAAGGGCACCCAATATCCTCATTTAATTTTCGAGACATTGCGTGTTAAAAGCAGGAACCCAACGCTGCGCCTTGTCATGTTACCAGATCAGAAGGAAATGAAGAAAAGAGAGAGGAAAAGAAGAAAATATATTCCCGGAGTAGGATTGGAGTTTCAGTTGGACTCGACACCACGACTACCTCCACTTAGAGGATCTTTGCTAAGGGGGATTGTAAATTAAAAGACAGAGTAACATAACGTTTTACTGTACACGTGATGTTTATCAGTTCATCCTTATTTGGGGGTATGAAATAGTTTTGTTTCCTTGTTTTGGTAGACAAACGGCGTTGAGTATAGGCTCGAATTCAAAACAAGTAATGTCCCAATAGCACTCAACAAGTAATGTCTTGAATTCGTTGGTAGAGTGTTTTAACATTAGACTCTCACTACTTCTCCATAAAGGCTTTAAAAGGAAATAATAAAGTAAACCTATAATAAAAAATTTCATTCTTTATCAATTCTATGAAACGACAACAATTGTAATAGAAGGTATTGTAGTGAGTATAATTACTATAATATTATATAAGTTGTAGTCGTTCAAAGAAGTAATTATGGGTTTTATCATTTCACGATTTTTTATTGATAATAATAATTATTATTGGAAATGTACGGAAAAGTAGAAACTAGAAATACTGCTTGTTTTATTATTGTCTTATTTTTTTATACATATTTTTTATTTTATTATTTTTTAGTTTCACACATTTATTTCGCAAAGCTGGACAAATAGAATTACGCATCAAGGCATTCCATTCTTCACTTTCCATGAAAATTCAAGACAATCAAGTTGACTAGCGAAACTTAACGCCACACTTTGTCTAATCAAAACAAAGAAATAAAACAACAATTACTTTAATTTCGTTGGAATCGAACTCACAATCATCGCCTTTTTACTCAGAATCTGCGCCAGCAGGGTCTCAATGTCCACTCTAATGTAATCTGTTAATAACTTGCTAAGGATTAAGTACTAGGGCTTATCTTATAGTGTATAATATACTAGCCTGTAATATATTGCGATACCTATAATATATCTTTTTATTTATATAACGCCCGCATCTCACAAGGTAAGAGAAAATAGTGTTAAATCACTCTGTTCTGGAGAAAGTGGACACTTTATCCAGTTCAGGGGCTACACCCTAATTTAACTAACTAAAATCATTTATTTTGAAGCCGCCGTAGCACAGAGGCTTATTTATCTATTTTCAAATATAACTTTCCTTAAAACTAGGAATCGAATACACTACCTTCGCGCTTACAGTCTGACACTGTCATCAAACAATATTAGCATCTAAATATGTGTTCTTTAATTAGGCGAGTCACCTTACATATTCTAGAGGACGATTTTTAACTATTTCCACTTCCTTTTAGTTCGTGAAATCCTTGAGCTTGACATTGTTTCGTATTTAAAATAGGTACAAAAATAATTTATTTAGACAGATTAATACGTCTCGCCAAGGTCTCGTTTTAGGTGAAACTTGTTTTTGATATTTTTTTGCATGTATGTATGTATGTCACATGTATTTGTTTGTGACATTTGTGTTTATAAGGTTATAAAAAATAGTTACTTTTAGCAACATAATGTCTGAATGTAAACACAATAGCTGTAGGTTCGATTTCCAATCGAGGCAGTGACTTATTTTTATTTTTTCATCCTGTTGAAAAGCCAAAGACACAATATTTCGGAATTCGGGTGGTGCGTGGAGAATGGAACGTCTTTACACTAGATTCCCTCTGCTTATCCTGATGTGCAGGATACAGCGTGAAATCAAAAAATATATAAATAATTAATAAACAACGACGGCGTGATGCAGGGGCACAATGGTGTGACTCTGTAACACGATGGTTGTGGGTTCGGTCTCCACTCGAGGAATTTAATTATTATCTCTTAATATTTGCATTTCTTCGCTCTGGCACCAAGGCAAAAGTCCGGCGTTGAGTTCCGCCCCCAAAATACAATATCTCGAAAATTGGGTGGCCCGTAGGGAACGGAGCACCTTTACACTAGATTCCCTCTACCTATCCTTCTATGCGGGATACAGCGTGAAAACCAAAAAAAAATATATAAAAATGATTAACAAACACGGCAGTGAAATTTTGACATTTGCAGTAATTCTCATTAATGGCTCACATCTCATTACAAGTAATAAATAGGTAATTTCCGTCATACAACAGGAATATTCTCTCAGTTTAAAAGTCATTGTTTACATTATTTTGCATCAGCTAGTGTTTCCGGTTTGACCAGATTGGTGGAATAATAAAAGTCACGTATTTTTGCGGTATTTCCTAATATGGAATAAATAGATTATGTATTTGTAATAAATTAATATATATATAAGAAAGTTATATATATATATATATATATATATATATATATATATATATATATTTAAGAGAAATTAACGACATCGTTGTGTTTTTAGAGAAACTACGACTGGAAATAATTCAATTCCCACTCAAGAAGATGAATTATTTTTATTTCCCTACTCTGGTATACAGACCGCAGCGTTTAACTCTGCCTTCCTTCCACGCGCCCCGCGCCCAGGTCGATATGACATGGGTACATTCAAAAAGCGAGTCTATCTCCTTAAAGGCCGTAACGGCTGGCAACGCACCTGGAGCTACTCTGGTGTTGCACGGGGTTGTGGGCGTTGGTGATCACTTACCATCAGTTGACCCGAACGCTCGTTTGCCTTGTCCTTTTCCATAAAAAAAACACGCATTATTCGAGTACGCGTATATATTGTGCACTATATGCATATATCTAAATTTCCTTTAGAAAACAAGTGCAAAATTACTTTGCGTTTATTCAATGTTTACTGAACTGTTTCTGCCTTACAGCTACACATACATACATACACACAAACATGTTTATCATCATTTTCTCCTTAAAAGGTGTACAATCTTTTAACCAGGTTACTAAGATATTTCAAAAACACTTTACATTACTTTACGTATAGAGAGACAGTCATTAATCAACCATCTTAACCACAAAATCAATATTTGTTTGTTTACTATCGCTATCCTTGCATTAAAGACCTTAAAACTGATCTCGTTGGAAATCGAACCCTGTACCTTTGTTATAGAGTAGTTTTTTCATCGATAAGTGAAAAGTGCATTTCGAAGCCGCATTCATTTTTGCATATATTATAATCACTGAGCACACAAAGTGAGTAAACATTACAAGGACATATTATAAGTCTGTTGCAATTTGCAACGCAGTGCGATGACCAAGTGTTATATTTTTTTTCTTGTTGTTTTTTCTCATTTTTTTCTATATAGAGCGAAAGTTGAACTTTAGAATAAGAAAGGCGATTAATAAATAAAACTACTTTTTTTTAGCTTTACTTTGAATCCCACACATAGCAGAGTAGGTAAAGGGAACCTAGGAACCTAGTGTGAAGACAATTAGTTACCTATTAGGTTAAGTTAGTTTTTCCCCATTTTCCGCCGAATTCTTAAGGCATTGGGTTTTGAATCAACGGTATGCTGCTGTACCACTACTCTCTCAAATCATAATTATACATGAATGTTATATGAGATCAAAAAGTTCATTGACTTATTCGCAGAATTTTCTCTTATCATAACTACGTGTGAAGTTAATTTTATTATAAATTTTTCCTTAACTTATAAAGAAATCTTATGTTAAAATTATTTGTTTTACTATTATTTAAAACCTTTATATAAAATCACATTTAGTACTTCATTATAAAGTTAACATACTGTTTATACTGTATTTGTTCACAGATATGAAATTTTGATATACTTTAACAAAAATAAGTACAGATGCCGTCTATTAGGTTAGTTTACCAATGAAATCTTCATTATTATTATTTTTTTGAATTGAATTGAATTCTTGATATATGGCGTTTCGAGTTTTACTTAATTAAATGATATTATGGTATTAAGCGAGAGAAAGAGAAAGAAAGAGAGAGGGAAAGAGGGGAGATGTATTTTTAAACATTGAATGCTGTCTTTCGAAATAAAATAATAAATAGGCAGAATCAGAGAATAGAATATTTTAACACTAGGTTTTACCTCTTAAATTCTTAAAATATAGACTCCCTAAACAAAGTCCGGCATTCAGTTCCGCCATTCAATACACAATGCCTGAAAATCATGGCGAAAAGTGGAGTATGAAGTGTCCTAACAATAGGTTTTCCCTGCCTACTCTGTACTAACAGCATTAAACTGCAAAAAAATGCCAATAACTTACTATATAACGTTAAATTAAATACTTTCAAAATTCGACGTTTACCTACTAAATATCACTACCACATAATCAAAAATACTACACTCACACTATACCAACATATATACCAATAAGATATAGCTATTTATAGCATCACACATCTCTGTTGCACATGCCTTACAGCATCTCTCCGGTATATTTCTCCAGGGAGCATGAATGATAGGTCTTGCCCCGCTTAATGCGGCGTGCGCGTGAGCGATCGTACTTTTAGGATAAACTATTGTATAATACAATTTCGGGGGTTATGGGTGAGAGGGTACGACGATACAGATTTGTGTGTTGTTTT
>JAKRZM010000315.1:100970-117249 GCA_036379175.1 Heliconius cydno galanthus
CCCAAAACTATTTTTTTAGCTTCATGTTCAATAAATGATAGATCAGATCGCGAAACGCGAGTCAAAGTCATTCTCAATTTTTAGAGTAGTTTAGTATACGAAACGCGTCTTTTTATTTGATAAAGTGTTATTTTCTTTATAAAATGTCGTCGTCCAATTCTTTTGATTGATGTTGATTATAAAGTACCGATATATTTGTCCCTGACGTGCTTGGTCGATCATTTTTTTCCATTTTATCATAAAAACTAAAAAAATTGAATCTTTTTTTAGGTAAATAATATTTATATTACTAAAATATATGACAAACAATGCAAAATAATATATGATATATAACAATAAAAACATTTGAATACAAATAATACAATTAAAATATTAAAGTATATTTTGTAATATTATAAAAATATATGGTGTTTTCAAATCATTATGTATGGGAAACATGGACGTCGGGTCTGACAGACCCAGGCCCCGTTTAGAAAGTTAAATACTCACGTGTTTTGGACCCAGAGACACAACCACTGCTATCTACATTCATTTTGGCATTAATACGAAAGGTACTGAGCGACTCAGTGGCGGAGGTCACCGAGAAGTGGCCGATTTGTAGAATTCGTAGACCTAGATGGGTCTGTGAGACCCGACGTCCATACTTAAAGGTTAACCGTGTTCCCTCTGCTTAAAAAAAATGTTACTAAGACAATAAAACACCAATATATAACAAGACATAATTGTCGCACAACGTATGTAATTGGCAATCGAAGATTGAACAGCGGCTTTATCACTTGTCTACGTGACTATAGACAGCGAGACGCCGACGCAGTTTAATGTTATACCTATAGTACAAGTGCATCGATTATAGTATAATTATGCGTTTATATTTATTTTATATTTACGTATAAAAAGAGGGGTTTAGTGTATTTATATAAATATATATTATTATATATATTTTAATTTGTTTCAGGCATATCAAGAAAGGACGACTAAATGTTAAAATGGTAAAATAGTTCCCATTTGGGTCAATGAAATATTTACTATTATTATATTCATTCCGTCGCTGTGGTAATGAAGTAACGCGCGGCGTTTAGCTCCACCACTCAATATCTATCAATAGTGCCAAGAATTCGGCGGAAAGTAGGGGACGAAAATGTCTTCTTCCCTTTGCTTACCCCGCGGAATGCAGCGTAAAACAAAAAAAATGTTTCAGTTTATATTTGGTGTATTTCGCATAGCTTTTGGCATACGATCGATGTCATCATAATTTGATCAGAATGTATCACACACACTCACACGTTTCGAATTTGGGGGGAAAGCGGAGTGTCTCAACACCTAATTTAGCTCTTCAAAAAACCCATGCAATTCAAAGATTAACCTAACTATAATCTAAAGCAACACATTAGGTAGTTTTATAATTATACGACATTAAACGTACAGTCATCGTGACCCACGGTATCGCTTCCTAGAAAATGATATCCTCGTAATAGTTGGTTATCAAAATTTAGTTATAATTAACATGATTGCTTGCACTTTGCTGGTTTTTACGTGAACGTAGAGTTTTGCATTGTGTAAATAAATTACTACGTTGCTAACTGTATACGTGACTCATAATGTTTAATGTAAAATGTTAGTCTGTATTAGAGTTCCGTACCTCAAAATTTATAAACGGAACTCTTATAGGATCATTTAGTTGTCCGTCTGTTAAGACCATCTATCTCGAGATCGCGTATTATGAAGCAAATGAAATTAATATTAAATTTTGAAGAAAATTATCTTGTCGGACAGACGGAAAAGAAAGTGACCAAAAAAGAATTCTTTATTTTGAGCATGATGAACGCAAAAAATATGCCAATTACAACAAACTGTACTTCCCCAAAACTCTCCTAATACAAATTATCAAGCTATTTACTCTTTAATCTCTCCGTTCTCTCAAAAATAGTGTACAAACATAATATTTTCGCAGCGCCGCGCCGTGTATAATATAGCAAAGTCACTAGTCCAGAAGCCGCACAATACGTAATAAGCTGTATATC
The DNA here is from genome assembly GCA_036379175.1 of Heliconius cydno galanthus. Lineage (NCBI taxonomy): Eukaryota > Metazoa > Arthropoda > Insecta > Lepidoptera > Nymphalidae > Heliconius > Heliconius cydno. The sequence goes on from JAKRZM010000315.1 coordinate 102,992, forward strand.
GCTCCCGACGCTAATTTGACAAGCAACGCGGCGGCAGCCGTTGTGAATAGCATAGAGCAGGTGTTTCACAGATTAGATCATATATTTCATATTTTTAAAATAGGATATGGTTTAAAATTGTTTGATGAAACCATCCCTCCAAGGGGACGTGCACCAGTGCAACCCCAGCGGTGAGTTAAGTAGTGTATCAGTTAAGCGGCGTTGGGGACTAATCTAATCTTACCCAACATTACATGTCCAGAACGGTGGAAAATGGGACGGAGCATCAAATAACTGATTTCTATTTACACTTGGAAATATATGACATTTCATTATTTACTCTAAATTCCTTGCTCTGTTAATAAATATCCGTTACTCAAAAAATGTGTCAGGTACTGGAAGAAAATCCTAGCACTCTAGAAAAATAATACAAATTTACCAAAAGCAATACAAAAAATACATATTCAATATACATTTTCCATACAAAAATAGAAATAAAACATACAATTTAAAAAATAATAAAAAAGATCACTCTAACAGTGAGTGCTCTATCAAAAAGATACTGCCAGTATTCTGCCGAGTGTTGTAATATTGGTATCGGGGCTCCGATGCATCGTTGTCACCACTTATATACGTGGAAATTGTTATTTTAAATGTCTATTTAAGATGACTTAAATTATATATAGATAGATATTTGTGAGATAAGTGGAGACGGAGGGATAAGGCACTATGTTTGATAAGAAGAAAGGGTAAATGAGGCCGTTGAGTGCAGAGGTATAAGCGTACGACTGTTATCGCAACGGTTATAGGTGCGATTCCCATTTGGAGGAATAAAATATTAAATATTTAGATTTTCTCGATATGGTAACAAACAAATCTCGGTCTCTACTTAACGCACAATGCCTCGAGAGTTGGGCGGAAAGTAGGAAACGGAAGTGCCTTAATGAGAAACGGAGAGTCTTAACAGGTTCCCATGTAGAAAAAAAAACTTTTTCTCTTTTTTCAATACAAGATAAGCTTTACTTTAAAAAATGTTGTCTTATATTTTTTAAAACTCACCTTCTTACATTATCTTAAAGCGTCGGCCTATACGGCCCTAATTAAGTAATTAAAGGTGTAAAAGATATATTATCATGTCAATTAATATAAAAAGTATTAAAAAATTACGTTTTAACTCCGATATGTCATATTGAATGATTCAGATTATGCTAATTAAATTTAAATCGTGGACTAAAAAGGAAATAAGTCATTCTCGTTTTATAAGTACGCTAAGATCGCTGTATTACTTGTTTTTTTAGTACTTCAAGTTTTATCATGGTATATGCGGGATAAAGCGTGTAAGTTATTTTTTTTAAAAAAAGCAGCGCTTTATCATGATTAATATTATTAAAAACTTTTTTTTTTAACATTGGATAAAGGATTTTATTTTTCAGGTTGCCACCTAATATATAGAAGCTGTCGTAGAACATAGGCACATGCGTGTAAGGACGTTTGTGGTGTGATTTCTACTCGAGGCAATTTGGGCATTCCCAAACTACTATTACTAACTCCTATTAGAGTTAATAAATATTTCTTCGCTCTGGTAATATGGCGCGGCGTTGAGTTTCGCTACTCAACACGTAATGTCTTAATGGCAACGGTGTCACAACACACCGTGTGTCATTAGATTTCTAGGTTCCTTTACCTACTCTGCTATTACGGGAAAATACACCATATAATATGTAAATATAATATACGCTTCCACTTATGTTTACATACATATTTACATCAGAACCTATCATTTTAGACAGAAAAAAAAAGAAAAATGGACTTTTAGAAAAATGATCTGCCAACTGACCTGTTGCTCCAATGATTTATAGCTTCACTAACAATGAATATTGGCTAAGTATCAATCTCTTACTTCCAAAGCATACTAATTCCTTCCAAATCTATTTACGGAGAGAAATTGAAAAGAAGGTATAAGTTCATGCTCTATCCCGCATAAAGTAGTAAGACAGAAGGAACCTAGTGATAGCACACTTCGTTCCCAACTTACTGTCCATTGTCGAGACATTGCGTGTTAAATGCCTTAAATTCAACTCAAGTCTTCTCACCAGATCAAAATAAAGAAAATAATAAATTTCCCCAACTACAAATCGAATCTACAACCGTCATAATAAAAACAAAAGCTAATATTTATAATGACTAAAGTTAATGAGGCTTAACTCTCAGATGTATGTATTTGATAAGTGGTTAATTGTTTTCCATTTCCACCATACAATTTGTAATTAGCGTTGCAATTTAAAAGAATACTGTCGTTATTCTATGAATAAATTTACTGTAAAGTACAGCTTTGTCTTGTGCATGTCGGTTTTACAGAGTAATTAGGTAGGAGAGGTTGGGTATGTTTTTTTTTTAATTGTGAGGGTTTTGTGGTGCATTGGAATAAAGGTGTTATTGTCATCTCGATGGTGGTGGGTTCAGGACAGTTTTGTTTGCGCCTTGACAAACGTAGCATAATAAATAAATATTGTAATAGATCGCTCATTTGCTGCAAAAAAGACGTAATTGCATTATTTTTTAAATCTTTTGATAAAAATATTTCAAGAAGTGCAATTATACACCATTGTTTCAGGTTGTGAGTTTGATCCCTCGAGGAAATTAGATATTTGAATATTTTCATTTCTTTGCTCTGGTGTCGAAGCAAAGTGCGGCGGTGAGTTTCTCATGCCTCCTGAATTCGGCAAAAAGTAGAGAGCGGAGTGTCTTAACATTAGGCTCTCTTTGCTTATCCTGCTACATGTGGAATACAATGAAAAGCTGAAAAACAAGCGTCATTTTTGTACCATTTGAATATAAAATATAATAACAGATTAATATACAGGAAAACCAAATAAGTAAAATAAACACTCTACATACATTACTCTGTGCGTTTCCGGCAAATAAGTCCTTTTAAGTTAATGATTTTACGAACATTAAGGATAAGGAGTGATAAGTTCCAAAGAGAAGGCACCCCGTAATTACCATTAAAATGCTTATGCGGAAATTGTCTTTTTTTAAACAAATAGATTTGAAATTATTACACATTTAGGTAAGTATAGAAAAATGTAGAAATGTTCCTTTGGATTTGAACTGGGTACTATTGAATAACAGGTCCGGTCCGGTCAGGTCAGGTATTCACTTAAATACACATATTTCTTTAGAGTGGAGTGGAGTAGAGTAGAGAGTAGAGTAGAGTAGAGTAGTTACACGTGAATGTAGACTGAGGTGGTATTCGTCTGTCAGTTCCACCGTGCCATGACGGCCTCATTTAAGTCAAATTATATTTATAATTTGATATACTAAGAGGCCACTAGTACTGCAGGGGCACTGGTGTATGCTTGTAACGCGGCGGTGGTAGGTTCGATCCCCACTCGCGGGAATTAATTATAATCACGCACCAAGGCCCGACATTCAATTCCGCCACTCAACACACAATACCTGCAGAATTGGAGACAGAGACGGAGTGTCTTAACACTAGGTTTCCTCTGCCTACCCTTCTGTGTGCGGGATAAAACGTGAAGCTGATTAAATTTAAATTTTTGATTTATATCTATATAATATTTAAAATATAGTATAGTTTGTGTAACAAACGTTGTCTACCGAAGCGATATTGATAAATGGGTTTCCAGCCGATTCATCTTCATTCCAGTTTCGTAGGCTGTAATACATTTGAATATATTCATCGATTCAACTAGTTGAAATGTATAAATTTTAATATGGAATTTCGCTTTTGAGGTACACTTTGACTGAGTTTAATTATGCATGAAGGTTGCAGATTCAAAGCAAAATTTGGGGCAACTTAAATATACTATAAATGATTGTATATTTTATAAAAAGAAAATATTTTCGATACATTTTTTTGAGGCATATAAGAATATGAACGTAGCGTTGTAATGTATCTGAACGGAATTTAACTACGATTTCTAAAAAAAACACATAAAATATTTAAAATATATGCAACCTGCTTAGACAGCTGTATTAGTTTGTATTTGTGAATAATCCAATAAAAAAGGTGTAATTGATACATTAGATTAAAATCTTAAAAAAATATCCTCCACCACGTCAACGGCGGCGGTGAGTTCCGCCACTTGATGTCTTACAAAAATGAGAACAATGTGAGGAACGAGTGTCTTAACACTAGGTATGTTTTTAGCTGGGTTCCCTCTACCTAACTTCACATAGCAGGATAGCCAGACAGAACAAAGAGTAGAAACACTCTTAACCAAATCTCGCTAGAATCCATATTAGTAACACGTAAGTGTTGAGTCAATTAAGCGCTGTGCTTTGTTATAGCGGGAAAATTAAATTAACTAAATTCCCCACAAGTAATTATCGAACCCACACCCACCTAGTTGAAATGGCCACGATTTACCAATATTCCAAACCAACAAACATCCAAAAAACCAAAAGAAACCTATTAAAAATATTCATACACCCACTTCAGATGGGTGCACGTAATTTTTTCCATCTATTTAAACTTGAAATTATGCCAAAAGCACTCTGTATTACTTAAACGGGGTTAAGTCAAGTCAGATATTTCATATTACCATAAAGTCGACGAGAGCGGGCTCTATAAACTTTGGAAGTTTTGTGAAATTGATAACGTACTGCGTTTTTAGACGGGAGTCGTCGGCTCTTTCGCTTTTTTAAGTGGATAGCCATTTTTTTTAAAAAGAGAAATTAGTGATACAACTCTCCTTAAAGTTAGTCGACTTATATATTTCAAGTTTCAGTATTTTAGAGACTGATTAGGCGATTTAAGGTTCGATTCTCACTCGGGAAAATGAAATATTTAATATTTTCATTTCCTCACTCTAGCAATACGGCGTTGAGTTCTGCAAACAACACACAATACCTCAAAAACTTGGCGGAAAGTGGGTAAATGAAGTACCTTCTTAATGCTAACATTAGGTTCCCAGGTTCCTATGTGCGGGATACTAAAAAACAAACAAAATCAAATATAAAAACGACTAAAAACTGAGTAAGCGATTATTATACTTCGAGCGATTTATTCTGCATTACTCGAGTGAAAAAGCGGTTTTTAAATGTACCGGAGCGTTTTAACTGAAGACTTTTTTTAAATAAGTAAATGAATGCTCAAAATGAAATGGTTATCTGATTTTTTAAATAAATTCTAATATTTATATATTAATTTTGATGTATGTTATGGTTTTAATCTTGAAGATATAGAATTAATTTAAATTACTCTTTAGACGCACTGGCACAGCGCTTAAATAGTCGACTGTAGACTGTAATCGCTTAGGTTGTGCGTTTGATTTCCAATAAATTGTTTTTATTTCCTTGCTCTGCTACCAAGACAAAGGGCGACGTTGACCTCTGCCACTCAACCCACAATGTCTCAAAAGATTGGGGGTACGAGGGGAACGAATTACGTTGATTCTAGGCTCCCTGTGTATAACCTGTTATATTCCAAATACTGTTTAAAGCAAAGAAAGGTAAAAAAATTACAAAAAAAATGTATTAAAGAAAAGTAGCGCTAAGACAATAGTAGAATACATATCTTCTAAATGATTCACATATTTTTCAGCTAAACTTAGTTTAATATTTTACGAAATACATTTTCATTTATATTCATAATGACCTTTTAACTGACTTTTATGAGCGTTTTATTGTTTTAAATGCTTGCAATATTGCGATGTTTACTGACTATACTTACATCTTTTGCGAGATTGTAGGTCAGTTTAGGTAAATTTGTAAGTCAGAGTCAGTTTAGTTGTAGGTAAGTTTGTAAGTCAGAGGTTTATATTTCTAATTGATTTTATGCATAGTTGTTACTGAAACAACCCTTATATTGGTCAATTTTATTAATTTCTATATCTATTATGTGACTTCTCAATAATCTATATATATAAAAGGACTTGTCCTCACTGACTGAGGTAAGACGCACGCACAGCCTTAACTGCTCATGGTAGAAATGCGAAATTTGGACAGATGTTTACTTTAGTAATCTGGACATCCACTAAGAAGGGATTTTGAAAAATTTTAACCCTAAAGGGNTACACAGCGTCATATAAAGGAAAATATGGCGGCATTTCCGGTGGCCGTAAGGAAAATTTGGGGTACCATAAGGGCTTATGCTGATGTACATACTTTATCTAAAGTCTGAAACAGATAGAAAGGGTGAATGGATATTAGAAATTACCTTGAAATCATTATTATTTACTTAATTGAGGCCGACCGTGACGGAAGGGCACAAGCGAGTGGGTGTAAGCGGGACAGATTGTGAGTTCGATTCCCATTCGGAGAAATTAAATACTGAATATTTAATTCCTTCGGTTTCAATGCAAAAAGCGATTTTTTGCTCTTTCACTCACACCACAATATCATCAGTATTCATCGGGAAGTAGGAAACGGAAATGACTTAATAGAAGCGTAGTGTCTTATCTCTAGGTTCCCTCTGCCTACCCTGCTATGTGTGACTAGCTGTATAGCTAGGAGTTAAATAAATGATTCCCCCGAGTGAGAATGGAACCCATAACCGGTGTTTATTATCGGACGCTTATTTACCTATTATAGCAGTTAAAATTAGTGAACGATAAGTGCAGGTATCTTTCAAGTGAGGAGATTAAGCAGTAAATTATTATAAGGGTGGAAATAGGGTAAAATGAGATGTTATAATGGCATAATATAGCTAAATGAGGGTTATTATTTTTTATTTGTGTTTCTTAGGAGGTCAGTGGTGGCGCAGGGGAACAAGCGTGCGACTGTAAATTCGATAGGTTATGGGTTTGATTCCCACTCAAGAAAATTATTTATGGAATATTTTCTTGTTCTGGTAACGAGGCCGCGGCGTTAAGTTAAGCCACTTAACATGCAATGCCTCTAGAATTAAGCGAAAAATGAGAAATAGAAATATTTTAACTAAATGAAATATTAAATATTTCATTCCTCGAGTGGAAATCGAACCTATAACAGTACCACATCGACCTCTAAGCAGGATAGAATCTAATTAAAAATAAAAAATACACTTTCCACTAACTTCAACCAACTTCATTTAAAATATAAATTGCAGTAAATAAATTCATAGCTGACTAACTAGAAAGGAAGTTTTAAGTAATATCCACATTGTTCCTTGTTTCTTATGAGGTGCTACAATTCTGTTGATTCGTACAATGATCGCGTGTTGGACCACCATTAGACTATTAACGTACGATATATGAACGTATCTCACCATCAGAATGGGAGCACCAAACTCTAAAACTCATAGCAGAGCCTTAAAATATATTTTAACTAAAAAATACTGGTGGCACAAGGGAATGTAATCGCGAGAGTTGTGTTTTCAATCCCGTTTCGGGTTAGTTAACTATTTAATTTTATAATTTCCTTCCTCTGGTAACAAGGCATAACAACGCCTCAAGAATTTATTGAAAAATGGGAATAGAAGTGTTTCTCTCTGCCTATCCTGATACGTTCGGAATAGATGATGAAACTAAAAAATACCACACCAGTACAATAGATATGTGAATCGTTTCATGCCATACGCATTAGCTTTAATTGAATATGAACCCACAAGTATCGCATAGAATATACCTTACAAATTAAGAACTAAAACTAATAGCTTTCCAAAATATAACAACTTAAAGACTAAATGGATATCATAAACAAAATTCCATTATTTTACCAAAAACACCATAAAATTGTAACTTCCGTTCCATAATTTACTCGCGCCACATAAAATCAGAACAAGTTACAGCTTGTTCACTTTAATAGTGATTGAGGAGCGAACAAGTTGGTATCGTTTTATCATAAAACCTGAGTGAATCGCTAAATAAGAACTTTCCTTTTCGTCTTAGTAAAGTGGCATCGATCATAAATAGTGTATTAAGTTTAAACAAAATGTAAAGAAAAGGATGAGATTTTCTTGGTCAATGTAAGAAGATTATGTTAAAAATCTTTGAGACCAGTCATGGTGTAGAGGCAAGGCACTTGCCTTGCACTTTTACAACACCGTTTACAATCGCAAACTTTTGCGATTGTAAACGGGCAGGTTTTGGAGAATGAAGTAGTTTAATTTTTCTATTCTTATCCACTGGAAGGCATTGAGTTCTGCCACTTTAAAGGCAATGCCTTGAGAATTCGGCGGAAAGTGGGAAGTTGACTAAATGGGTACGGAGTGTTTCAACACTAGGTTTTCAGGTTCCTTTACCTACCTGTTATATGTGGGATACAATGAGAAGCTAAAACATAATACTACTAAAAAACTATATTTGCTACGACCAGATTGTAAAATTATTCTTCGGGAAAATTAATTAAAATATCTAATGTGAAATTAGATATTTACTGACGAACTTAAATTACTAGTTTTTGGGGACTATTTCAACAATGGATGGTATTTCATAGGCGCGGGTTTGAACTCTATTTAGTCAAAATTTTTGTACGTTTAACGAACCACGCTTAAAAAAATAAAAAATATAAAAATCCTATTTCATTTCCGAACTAAAGTAACAAAACCTTCATACGGCTGTAAATGGATTAAACTATGACACAGCGTTTTCGATCAAATCAATTTCTATGTTAATTCTATTATGCTCAGGTGACACCGGGGGACACCGCAAGGTCAACACTGTATAGTTTATAGGAGATAGTATGTATGGAAATGAAACACCCATACATTATGTTAAAGAACCAGGTAAAGTGCGAGTCGGTCTCACCCGCTGAAGGTTCCTTAAGTTCTCTCTTCGTGCCAAATTTCATAACTGTAGGTTAACGGAAAGTACCTACCAGGAAATGCATCAAAAACAATAAGTATATTTTAAGCGTGGTTCCAAATAATAGACCTGAATGTATGATATTCATTAGACAGAAAATAGAAATCGAAATATCTTTTCAATGTAAATTTGGAACACTTTATTAATGCGGGAAAATTATTAAAAAAACACTAAATATGTAATTAAATTACAAAAAAAGGAAGTATAAACCGGCTATATTCGTAACTAATAAACGTACTGACAAAAAAATTATATGCAAACAGAAATAATGTAGCATCTATAACAATAATCTATGTCGTTAAGGGGAGTTATCGATTTGGAGGGGCAGGAGCATGAAAAATGAAGTGGTTGATATGACAAGCATATTGTGATACTCGCGTAGGCATCTAAGTAATACATTACAGTATCTTTTATTTTGTATTTTAACCAAATACGGAGAAAAAATATTAAAATATAGGATAAGGCCATTGTTTCGCAGTGGGACATCGTCTGACGGTAAACATGATGATTGTGGATTGGATTCTCATTCAGAGAAATGAATTATTCTAATTTTCTGGCTCTGGTAACAGACCAGGCGTGAAGGTAAGTCCGCAGTGGAACAGAGTGTTTTAACACTTCCTAACAGGTTAGGTTCCCTCTTGACGGGAAAGGGCGTGAACTTCCTTTTTTTAAGTCAAATATACCTATTTTCTCATTTTATCTATATCCAAGTTCCCTTGGTTACCCTTTATAAATAAGGCGATAAGAGAAATATATGAATATACCGAAAACCTACGTACACCAGTACAATATCTAGCTAACGATCCACATTACGACAAGATTTGATTATTTTTCCCTCAAAAACAACGTTATATAGTAAATTATATGAAAATAAAGCAATTTAGAATTTAATATAGCAACATAAAAATATATTTTATCTAAATTTCGTACAATAATATTCATAAAAGGACATTATGCTAAGTAAAGCTTTGAATGTGGGTAACAATGGTTTTGCTTCTACTGTTATCATTTTTATATTATTTCTTGACTATTTTACTTCTTCGGCTCCGGCCGTGGTCGTGGTGTGGTCAAATGAATATAATAATTAACATAATATTCTAAGTCGTTGAAATAATTGACTTTTTAAATTTTTATTAGTAGTTTATGATTTTAGTGCACTTAACCAAACCAACCTCTAGTTTTAATTTTTATCACAAACGGAACCCTTATAGAATTATTTCGTTGTTCGTCTGTCCATCTGTCAAGATAATTTTTCTCGAAGTCGCGAGATGTCAAGCTGGACTACTTCCCGTGGACTTACAATTATGAAATTTTGCACGAAGTGAGAATGAAGGAAGAAACCCGAAAAGTGAAAATTCATAGGTATTTTATAGAAAAAAATAATACCAAACTTATATAATTATATTAACATTCCTCCAAATGGTAATCAAACCCACAACTAACGTGTGCATATACTAGCTAGCTACTTAACTGGGACACCATAGCATCAAACTTAATAGTTGTTTCCATATCGATTTTCCAATAAAAATAATAGCATTAACGAAATACTTAAAAAAGCGATTTCTAAAAGAGAAATAGGTAAATAAGTAAAAAGAAATGGTGATGTAAGCTGCATTAGCATACAAATGAAGCTGCCATTTTGGATTACAGTATTGGGTCCGAATTAAAAGCTCTATTTAAATTTAATTTTACGTTTCGCTTGCAATAATTAAAGCTTAATGTAAAATAAAAGATATTTAAAAAGTAACTATAGAAGGGACTATAAAAATAAAGAATTATAGTCCACAAATCCAAAATCCATATGTGTGGGCTATAAAAAATATTCCGTTATTATAAAAAAAATATGAACACATTTTAACGTGTGTGTTGTTTAATTTTAAAAAAATAATTATTTAATTCATTCCCTTGAGTGGGAATCGAACCCCACTGTGTCTATAATCAGGTGATGTCACGATACGCTACGCTCTTTCTCCAATTTACAAGAAAAAACAGAAAATATTATAGATATTTTCTGTTTTCAGCAAAAATTTGCTGCTCTTTTACAGTCGATTGGGCTGTAGGTTTGTTTTTTCACGTTGCCGCACCATTTCATAGGTTTCAACGATCACCTGATATGCAATGGTAATTTAAAAAAAAAACTGTGTTTTACAAATAAAAATATTTTTATAAAATCCTTTTTATATTTGTATAGGCTTTGAATTTTAATGCAGTTTTGTTATTGGTGGGAATATTTTTATATAGGTAGATATGGTATTTTGTTTTAAAATACGAGAATGTTGTTTTTTATTGGCAATATATTCCGCATATTCCGCAGAAATGACATCCTAGTGGCAAGTGGCAAGAAAAAAAAAACAAAATTTATTTCCCCAGTGGGAATCAAACCAACAAGCATCGCGGTTACAGTCAGGCTATGTACTGCTGCACCGTGACAGACAAAGATACAGAACTCTTCTACAAAATGGTTGAAACAGAAGGGTCTTAATTAGGAATGGAATGTCTTAACACTAGGATTCCTATAGCTACTTTGTTTATAAAAAACTGAGGAGTGATACAAAAAAGATATAATTTTATTTTTTGCTTCACGTGGGAACCAAACTGACGACCTTCAGCCTGTAGCTAGATATATCATTAACTCCAAACAAAATGATATATCTTTTAGTAATTCCACAGCATGTTTCAGTATTTATGGTAAGCCCGTATTTAAACAATAGGAATAATGAATGCACAAAAGCCAGCGAAGCTTCAAAAGTTTTGACTCCTTTCAAGAATAAAGCAACTTGGGTATTATAATTTGATGTAAAAATTAAGTTTTTGCATATTTATTATAATATAAGATTTTGACGTTATAATATTTAGAATGTAAATGTAAGTGCAGTGGGTTCTATTCCTGGTGGTCAAAAAAATGGTCAGTGATGTAAGTTAACATAAAGTTATTTCTGTCTAATAGGTTAATGCTTTAAATGGTCCTAGTGTTAAGTCACTCCGTTCTACGCTTACCTAAATTCGATATAATATTGTTGAATGCCTGATCTGAACGATATTTATACAAAACTCTCATAAAAGCTAAACCTAAAAAAGCTATATTCGATAACGATTTAGAGGTTTCGCTTACAAAGTCCTGGTACCTACCAGAGCATCATAAAACTTTTTTTTACGAATAACAGCAAAATTTTTAACTACCTTCTATACTAACGACAGTTCTAACGATTTTTAGATGAAATATTTTATTGGTAGAATGCATTTAGTGTATCTCGCACATAGCAGAGTAGGCAGAGGGATCTGGGAACCTAGTGTTAAGATTCCGTTCCTAAGACAGTCCTGTTCCAAACCTCCCGATGAATTCTGAAGGCGTTACGTGTTGAAAGAGAAATATTAAATATTTTATTTCAGTGAAATTCGAGCTCACAACCTGATATTAATATAATCTTTTCTATTATAGAACATATATGGGGACATGCGGCATTAAGTTCCGCTATGAACGCACAATGTCTCGAAAATTAGAAAAATGAGAAACAAAATGTCTAACCACTAAGTTTCCTCTGGCTACCTTGCTGAAAGCGAGTGAAGAAGTTCCCTCGAACAACGATAACCATAACCACCATCTTTTTCATTAACCTTAAACATATAAATTGATTGTACATACAAAATTCATTTAAATATTAAACATCCCAATGAAATGAAATTTGTAATACATATATATACATATATATACAGTATGATAAATTTCATCCATTTTCATATTCCCAAGATATATTGATATTCAGAATTTCTAAGCAAATACATTGTTGATACGAAACATCATCTCTCCGTAATGGAATATTGGCATATTTAGTTCAGTTAGACGTTCGATGCATTAAGCTATCGAACCATTGTGAAATTAAAGTTCACCTTGTTATGTTATTTTGGTTTATATTGATAATATAATTATTTAATATATTTAAAAGTAAGAAAAAGTGGTCTCAACAATGATTGTAGGTTCGATCCTAACTCTGAGAAATTTTTATGTTTAAATTATTTTAATTTCCCTATTGTGTTGAGTTCCACCACTCAGCAAGTTATATCTGGGAAACGGAATGAGTGACTTAACATTAGGTTCCAGATACAAATATTCAAATAGTTTTCAGAAAATATATAAAATTTTTAATATAGAGAGATTTGAACACACGCCTCTAGAAAACTGTCCAACCTTGAACAGTTCCAAGAGGTGTAGTCTGTAGATACGTTGTCTAAAAATATTTTTTTATAGTACGAAATAAAACTTTAAAAAATTTAAAAATAAAATTCCATTACTTAGAAATATCTATGTATACGTCGGTGGGATGTAATTTCGTTTTATATCTTCTATGTAAATAATCCCTTATTTCTCATACAACTTGGTATTTTCCTTTATAAGTTTCTTCATATAAATGATTTACAAAACATCGACATTCAAATCTTGCAAATGTCTTTTAAGACTTTAATAAACTGTCCAGACGCCGAGTCACTGTTAACTCAATAGGTAAAATAGTGAGGGAATGAGTCGATAAGTTTTATTATAAAAATGTTTTAATATTTTATGAGTAGTTTTTTCGGTTTCGGATTGTAACTACAATAATTATAAAAAAGTACTTTACGCTATTTACGTAGGACGCAGGGTTAGGAGAAACATAGTGTCATGACACATCCTTCTCCAGTTTTACCTGAAATCGGACGCGTCTTCATTGTGTGTTGAGTGGCGGAACGGCAATAAGCAGTGCTTTTGTCTTACTCCAGAGTGAAGACTATATTGTAAGTTAAATTATAAAAATAAATAAATAGGAATAAATAAATCAAAGCCGTCGTCTTGGCACAGAGGTAAAAGCGTGTAACGATTGTGGGACCGATTCCCACTCGGGGAAGTAAAAATGCTTAAAGTAGGTTCCCAGATACCATCTGCCTCCCTTGCTATGTGTGAGATTCAGCGTGATAATTAAAAAAATAAAAATAAAAAGTAGGTAAAAAAATATGTGCTGTCCCACAAAAAATATGTGAACGTCAATATAAAAAAAAGGTATATAATAAAAATGTTTCTGATAATGTTAACCCATCCCTATCCACGTATCAAGAGTGACTCTGAAACTTTACGCATTACCAACTGCATTCACCTCTAGTCCAAACTTGCGTCGTTATACCACTATGTAATTACCATATCTCTTAAGTTTTCATCAAATTTAATTAGAAATTATATATTACATTTAATATATATAGTGTATGTCCTAACTCCCCCCCTTCCCCTCCTCTTTTCCTTAGCTCCCTCCTTTTACCTATCCTACCCCTTCTATTTTCCTCTCCCCTCGGTTTTTCCCCACAAAGGGGTTTTGGAGGTCAGACGGCAGTCGCTCCATTTAAAAACCGCCAACCGCCACTTAAATGGACCGAAAAAGCAAAAGACTGGGTACGGCTAGGGCGTCGCCGCAAAACGACGCGCAGGCACATCGCCCTACACCTGCGACAAGTGGGCAAGGGCTACCGTGTCATGTACGGGCACGGCTAAAGACGCTAGTACCCAGA
>JAKRZM010000315.1:117275-185742 GCA_036379175.1 Heliconius cydno galanthus
TTTCATCGTTTTCTAGAATTCTCCCCCTAAGGGTGCAAATAAGGGGTTGAAAGTTTGTATAGATTTTTTTTTAAATCGGCACAAATTTTTATAAAATTTGAAATTCAGACTCATATAAGTATTTCATTGAACACATGTTTCATGGTTTTCAAGAATTCTTCCCCTAAGGGTGCAAATAAGGCGTTGAAAGTTTGTATGGAAAAATCTTTAAAACGCCATCGATTATTATAAAATTTGAAATTTAGACTCTTAAAAATATTTAATTGAACATGTGTTCCATGGTTTTCTAAAATTCACCCCTAAATAAGCAAGCGAAGCTGCGCGCGCTAGTATAATATAAAAGAACATAATATATGGGAATATGCGGCATTAAGTTCCGCTATAGAACGCACAATGTCTCGAAAATTAGGAAATGAGAAACGAAATGTCTTACCACTAAGTTCCCTCTGCCTACCCTGCTGAAAGCGGGATACGGAGTGAAGAAGTCATTCCCTCGAACAACGATAACCATAACCACCATAATAACATATAAACATACAAATTGATTGTACATACAAAAATCATTTAAATATTAAACATCCCAATGAAATGAAATTTGTAATACATATATATACATATATATACAGTATGATAAATTTCATCCATTTTCATATTCCCAAGATATATTGATATTCAGAATTTCTAAGCAAATACATTGTTGATACGAAACATCATCTCTCCGTAATGGAGTATTGGCATATTTAGTTCAGTTAGACGTTCGATGCATTAAGCTATCGAACCATTGTGAAATGAAAGTTCATCTTGTTATGTTATTTTGGTTTATATTGATAATATTATTATTTTATATATTTAAAAGTAAGAAAAAGTGGTCTCAACAATGGTTATAGGATCCTAACTCTGAGAAATGATTATGTTTAAATTATTTTAATTTTCCTATTGTGTTGAGTTCCACCACTCAGCAAGCTATACCTCGGAAACTGAATTAGTGACTTAACATTAGGTTCCCAAATCCAGGTTAAAATATTTTTCAGAAAATATATAAAATTTTCAATATAGCGCGATTTGAACACACACCTCCAGGAAACTGTCCAATTTTCAACAATTCTAAGAGGTGTAGTGTGTAAATTTTAATGCGTTGTCAAAAAAAGATTTTTTTAAAGTACGAAATAACACTTTAAAAATTTTAAAAATAAAATTCCATTACTTACAAATATCTACGTGTACGTCAGTGGGATGTAATTTCGTTTTATATCTTCTATGTAAATAATCCCTTATTTCTCATACAACTTTATATTTTCCTTTCAGCCACTCAACGATCTCATAATATAAGTTTCTTCATATAAATGATTTACAAAACATCGACATTCAAATCTTGCAAATGTCTTTTAAGACTTTAATAAACTGTCCAGACGCCGAGTCACTGTTAACTCAATAGGTAAAATAGTGAGGGGTTGAGTCGATAAGTTTTAATATTAAAATGTTTTATGAATAGTTTTTATGAATAATAATATTTTATGGATAGTTTTTTCGGTTTCGGATTGTAACTAAAATAATTATAAAAAGCTAATTTACGCTCTTTACGTCCTAGCAGGGTTAGGAGAAACATAGTGTCATGACACTCCCTTCTCCAGTTCTCGCCTGAATTGTGTGTTGAGTGAAGGAACTCAAAGCCGCGCTTTGTCTCACTATAGCGTGAAGATCTTATTATAAGTTCAAATTATAAAAATAAATAATCAGGAATAAATAACTCAAAGCCGTTTTGGCACAGAGGTAAAAGCGTGTAACGATTGTGGGACTGATTCCCACTTGGGGAAGTAAAATATTTAATACTCTCATTCCTCGCTCTGGCAACGGGTGAAGATTAAAAAATTAAAATATTAAGTAGGTAATAATATTTTTGTCTGTCCTACAAAAAATATATATGAACGTAAATATAAAAAAAATATATAATAAAAATATGTATATTCAACACCCATCCCTATCCACGTATCAAGAGTGACTCTGAAAGTTTACGCATTACCAACTGCATTCACCTCTAGTCCAAACTTGCGTCGTTATACCACTATGTAATTACCATATCTCTTAAGTTTTCATCAAATTTAATTAGAAATTACATATTAAATTTAATATATATATAGTGTATATGTATTTTTGTATACGAGTACAGTGTTGGAATGTAAGTGCTACTATTATGGGTTCGATTCCTACTTGGACTCTCGAGTCAACCTCGCGAACTCAACGCCACGCTTTGCCTCGTTACCAGAGCAAGAAAATGAAAATAAATAAATAAATATTTCATTACCCCGAGTGATAAAAGAACCTATAACCGTCGCGTGACTGCGCTACGACGGCCTATGAATGGGATGGAGTGCTTTAACACTAGGTTTCCAAGTTCTAGATTCTAGTTAGTAAGTTAGTTATGCAACCTTAATCACCGTGTTGGCGGTGTGAAAAGAAAACGAAAATACATATTTTAATTAAAAAAAAATCCTAAAAGTCTTAAGTTTCTGTTGTCATCATATCGCGGGGTTGAGTTCCGCAATTCAACACGAAACATCCAGAAAATTGAGCAATTCATAAAGAACGGACTATCTTAAAACTAGTTCCCTCGGCACATCTATGTATGATGCAGCGTGAAGTTAAATAAACACTTATGTCCACAACACATCCATAAGGCAAAAAAAAACAACAGTGACATTTTCGTAAACAATTCTAAGCCTGCACCAGGAAAGGAACCTAGAGCTTTTTACCACTTTCCGTAAAAGGGTAGTCCATGTTAGACTGCACGGCGACCATGAGATGGCACTGCTTATAAGGGATAAGGAACTCCACGTGTGAGAAAATAGTTTTTGTATGACACAATTAAAAATATAGGTTTAGTAATAAATAAATAACTCGGGGCTGATGTAATGATGAATGTTTATACGATAATTAGTCTATTAAATCACTTTTATTTATATTGTATGTGTAGAATAGGTTAAGGTCGTCGTGGTACAGTGGGGTGGTGTTTGATTGTGGGCGTGAAGTTTGTGGGTTCAATCCCACTCGAGAGAATCGATTTTCGATTGTAAGTCAACAGACAAACTTAAGTGTGGATTAATTTTGTATATCATTTTTTGTTTTATTTTTTATAAATAACCTATATATACCTTTTCACTTTTCGTATTATTTTTTTCCTTATTTGTATTTACGTTCTTACTTAATGCCAAATTTAATTAATGTAGGTCCTCGGGAAGCACCCTAAAAGTTTGGTTTACGTGGCAAATTTCATACAAAATGAATCAAAACGATTAGATGCATACATGTTCGTATGCTGCTTTTAATTGCGTTGACTCAGAAGCTTCATTTTTTCTAAGCTTCAAGGATAGGATATATACTTCCACACTATCTCGAGATAAATGGCCTTAACAGACGGATAGATGAACAACAAAGTTATCCTGTAAAGGTTCCGTTTCTACCTTTTGAGTTACGGGACCCTAATAAATCATACATTTCAATTTATCAAAGTAAAGGGTATTTTAAAGGTTTTACATATAAAATATTTCATATATGCCATTAAAATACTATAGTGTTATACCCCGCATATTCTTATACCGAAATGGTATAAATTTATTTGTATGGGTAATCAACTTTTATACTATTTTCCTTGTTATGATGTAGAATGTTTTATTTAGTCATACATACCTTTCTTAATATAGTGTTATTTAACATAACTTTTTGTGAGCAATAATAATATGATAAATATGTAATGTAAATATTGTTAACTGTCATTAAAATAAGCTTTTTTTAAGCCTCAGCAAGATAGGAAGAGGGAAAAAGTTAAGTAAAGCTAAAATTAAGATACTCCGGTCCTCATTTTCCGCTGAATTCTGGTGGCGGGTGGCGGGCGACACTAGAGAGAAGAAAATGAAAATAATTATTAAATACTCCAAAAAATAATAATAAAAAGAACACGCTTTTCGCTTTTGCAATTAATTGTATGAGCATTACTATAAATTGTATAAGCCTTATCTCGAATAGTTCACCAGTAGCCACCATTACACCAGCACGGTAATACCATAATATTGTATTGTCACCTAAGCTGCGTATGAACAATATTAAAAAAAGGAAAAAAATATTTTTATATTATAATTCTCCATATATAATCGCCTACGATACGTTGACTATTGAGGTGCGGCCAATGTCACGATTTGTCTTGTTACCATACCGAGGAAATGTAAACAGCTCACTTCCCCCGAATAGGAATCAAACCCACTACTACTGTGATTACAGTAAAACGACGTACTGCTGATTGGACTGGCTTAGCCGCATGCAAGTCGTTAGTAAGTAATAATACGTCGATTGTATCGATTGAAACGTTATAGAAAACACGCATTCATTAATTTGATAAACTTTTGATCTTATGCAGTTATTTATATAGAAAAACTAGCGGCCCGCTCGCGGTTACACCCACGTAAACTATGTTATTATTAATTTCTGTCTCCATGACTACGTCCTAGTGACGTCTATGCAAAATTTGAGACTCCTAGCATTTGTAGTAACGAAGTTTCATACAAACTTTCGACCCCAAAAACAACCCCTTAGAAGTCGAATATTNCATGCTCGTATGCTCCTTTTAATTGCGTTGATTCAGAAGCTTTTCAGAAGCCCTAACAGACGGACAACAAAGTTATCCTGTAAGGGTTCCGTTTCTACCTTTTGAGTTACGGGACCCTAATAAATAATACATTTCAATTTATCAAAGTAAAGGGTATTTTAAAGATTTTACTTATAAAATATTTCATATATGCCATTAAAATACTATAGTGCTATACCCCGCATATTCTTATACCGAAATGGCATATTTATTTATTTGTATGGGTAATCAACTTTTATACTATTTTCCTTGTTATGATCTAGAATGTTTTATTGAGTCATACATACCTTTCTTAATATAGTGTTATTTAACATAACTTTTTGTGAGCAATAATAATATGATCAATAATATGTAATGTAAATATTATTAAATATGATTAAAATAAGTTTTTTTTCAGTTTCAGCAAGATAGGCAGAGGGAACCTCCGTTCCCCATTTTCTGCCGGATTCTAGAGCCGCTGTGTGTTGAGTGGCAGTATTCTACACCGCGGTTTGTCTCGACAATAGAGGGAACAAAACGAAAATAATTATTAAATACTCCAAAAAAAAATAACACGTTTTTCTACACCAAATGACATTGCTATAAAATTTGCTCTAATATAACCGTTAACTCGAATAATTTACCACCATCACACCAGCATGGTGATACCATAATATTGTTACCTATATTACGTATAAATAATATAAAAAAAATTAAATAATTTTTTTTTTTGAACTTTCCATAAATATCTAATCGACTACTATACGTTGACTATTGAGCCAATGCCACGATTTGTCTTGCTACCATACCGAGGAAATGTAAACAGCTCACTTCCCCCGAATAGGAATCAAACCCACTACTACTGCGATTACAGTAAAACGACGTACTGCTGACTGTACTGGCTTAGCCGCATGCAAGTTGTTAGTAAGTTATAATACGTAGATTGTATCGATTGAAACGTTATAGAAAACACGCATTCATTAATTTGATAAACTTTTGATCTTATGCAGTTATTTATATAGAAAAATATTTTATGAGATCCTTGTAGCGCAGTGATGCAATGTTTGACTGTTAACGTAATGGTTATATGTTCGATTCCCGATCGAGAGAATTATTTATTTTCATTTCCTCGTCAACATTAACAAGACAAACTCCATTAACCAGACACTCATCACACGATCTCTTGAAAATTGGGAGGGTGTGTGCAGCACGATGACTTAACCCTAGGTTCCGTCCCTAATATATGCGGAATACAGCCTAAAATTTAAAAAAAAAATAGAAAAAAATACTAAAACAATAATATCAAATACCTACCTACCTTTATACGCACTTACGCCTATACGTGCCTTGTCATAGTTCAACAAGTCAAGTACAGCGCGATTAGTGCGTAATTATTATATTTAAAGCAGCTGCATGCGAGTACGTTGGGTCGCCCTGATAACCTAAACTCAATGTTTTACACGAGGTAGATATTCATTAGAAAAATATAATTATCGATAGTAGAGGCCAGCGTAGCGCAGGGGTAGAAACGTGCGATTGTAAACGCTACAGTTGAGGTTCGATTTCCATTCGGGGGATTGAAATATTTTATATTTTTATTGATTCCTCGCTCTGCTAGCGAGGCAAAGGAACTAGGCGTTCAACATCAAATGTCTCAAGAATTCAGCGGAAAGTAGGGAATGAATTGCCTTAATACTAGGTTCCCAGGTTCCCTTTGCCTGTGCTAAAAAACAAGATAACTGAAGTTGTAGGACACCGTCTGACTCTAACTTATGGGTTCAAGTTTTATTTAGGGAGGAAATGAAAATAGCACATTCCCTCGAGTGGAAATCGAACTCATATCGTCGCATTCACAGCCAGACACTGCCACTACGCCGCTAGAATAGATAATGTTAATAAATCACATATTACTGCAGCTGCACGTCAAAACAAATGGTTATTAACAGAAGACGTGTCAAGATCACTATTAGAGTTATCTTCATTTACTTATTTGTAAATTATTACAAATATATTATGTAGGTACTTAATAGCATAATTAACTTCCTTTTATGTAATTACAAGATTAAATTAGCTGTATGGCTTATTAGTAGACATATAGATAGAGATATATAGATCAGCTTCACGCAGTATCCCGCATATAGCAGGGTAGGCAGAGGGAGATTAGTGTTAAGACGTTCCGTTGTCCACTTTCCACCGAATTATTCGAGGCATTGCGTGTTGCCACTTAAGAGCAATTCCCCCAGAATTCAGAAGGAAGTAGGAAGGGAAGTGTTGTAACACTAGGTTCCGTCTCCATGCTACAAGTGGGATACAGCAATACCATTACATTATGAAAAGATTTTGTATAGAATAAGTATAAGAGGGCGAAGCCGCGCGTGGATCGCTAATATATTATAATGGAATAAAATTGAAGCGTACTTAAAGGAAACATATGCTATTCAAGTGTATCTGATAGCTCCATAGAGAGAACGATCAACAGGCGAATAAAAAGTTTAGGTTTGAAGCCAAATCGGTTTTGTTAAGAGTCGTTATAACGACATACTTTTAACAGTCGTTATAACACATTTTCGTTACATTTGTTTACTTCTTTAATATATGAATATTAGAATTTGAACCCATTATGGCGCGGTGGTACAATGGTGGTACATGTGGTTGTTAACGCGACGGTTGAAGGTTCGATCCCTGTTCAGGAGAATGTATTATTGTTATTTATATTTTAATTTTTTCGCTCTCAATGCTTCAAAAATTCGGCGGAAAGTGCGGAACGGACAGTTTAACAAGAGGTTCCCTCTGCCTACCCTTATTTATGCTGGGTACAGCGTGACTTTAAAAAAAATAGAAGAAAATATTACTTCTTTCACTTCTAATTTAGTAGCAATTCATAATATTCTAGTAAACGCAACCTTTTGTATGAGAAATAGTAAGCCTGAAACAAACTAAGGGTCATCTAACTCCAGAGTAAATCCTTATAACGAGACAAAAGGATTATAAAACTGATTTATTTTCGACCCTTTATCCTTTAAATACATTAAAACACTCATTTGTTAACCACAATGAAGCAAGTTAAGCGGGGCTTGTCAATCCGTCTGTCCGATCATAGAGCAGCCGGTATGGAAGTGTCATTACACTGTATCCCAAACACAGAGAGAACCTAATGTTAAGTCACTCCGTACCATTTTTAACAGCGTGTTAAGTGGAGGTAGTCAAACCTGCCGTTTGCTTCGGCATCAGAGCGAAGAAATGAAAATATTAATAATTTCCATATTCTCGAGTGGGGATCGAACCCATAATCTGTCATTTGTTTCCTCGCAGGCCTCGGAAGTGTTATTATACAGGTTCCTATCTAAGCATATAATAAAATTGTAATTGATCGCTGCGTTGGACATACTGGTATATAAGAAAATCTGTTATTGGGTGCATCTCTCAATGTAATAGAACTCAAAATATGTTTTTATTTTATCTGTTTATCTGTGAGTTTATGCAAGTTATGCAAAGTAATCTCAAAAATTCAAAACCGATTTTAATTCTGTTTTCACTATTGTATTTTGGCATAGTTCTCTTAATGTTGGTATGAGTGTTTTTTCTAAAGCTTCTTTTTGTGACTCGCAAATAGCAGGTTAGGCAGAATGAAGGTGGGGACCTAGAGTTGAATGGGAATCGAACCCACACCTGTTGCGTTTACAGTCACACTCTTGTTCTCCTGCGCCACGACTAGTTCTTTATAAATACAAAGTACTATATACTTTACCCTACGACATTTCTACCAATTTCTCCGCGTCGCCAAACTTACTGCGGTAACGCACCTTTCGACGTAACTATGAATGGATCGGTTAATTAATTTAATCAGTTTTCTGTCCCCAAACTTTATATTTAGTTTTATATATATATTATTTGTTTGTATGTATGTTTGTGGTCCATTGGTCTGTGGTTTATCCGTTAGCTGTCAACGAATGAATATTTGGTATGAACTTGTATATTATAGTCCGGGCGGCTTCGCCTGCTTGAGCCACGAATGTTTATTTATTAAATATATTTATGAAATTATTGTCAGTTTAGGGGGTAAATTCTAATAAACCATGAAACCAATTATTTTTAAACTAGGATGATTAGCTGAAGCCTCAAATGAATGTTAAGTAACAAAAGTAATAATGAGATTCAAATTAGTGAATCCTATCCTAAAAACTATGAAAATTTACTTTTTGAGGGTACAGTGAATTTTTTTTTTATTATAAGCTATAAGTTATATTTTATAACGGCGGAGATTGAAGCTGTTCCTTACATTGAAATGATTCAGTCTCTGTCAATTAACCCGCAATATCTTTAGAATTCGAAGGATAGTGGAAAACGAAAGTGTCTCAAGAGGAATAGAGTCCAAACACTAAGTTCTCTGATCCCTGCTTAGTGCATGTAAAAAAATGTAACTCATTTCTTTATTCGACCAAAAGAAGCGAATCCGCAAGAGAAGGTAGTCTAACTCTAAATTATAGGCAGTGTACATTACATACTAATAATAGGCAGTAACATAAATCAAATGACTTTACGACCTTACTAAAGTATTTACTATTAACATATTGTAAAACTTTTAGCTGGCTTTTAAAAGAAGTAAAAGTTCACTTATTTTACATTTTGAGTTATAGTACCAGATCATTATAATTCAACAAGTAAAAAGGTATATAAGGACATAGGTTCGAATTCGATACAGACTAGAGGATTTTTGTATTTGCCTCCTGTGGTAAATAGTGTTGAATTTAGGTCGAAAGTGGCGACGGAGAGTTTTTACATGAGGTATACTATTAAGTACTGTATCCTACATATAGCAGAGTAAGTCAGAGGGAACTTGGGAACCTAGTTTTAAGATACTTGGTTCTCAATAAAACATTTCCATATCCCGCAACACAGCAGGATAGGCAGAGGGAATCTAGTGTCAAAACACTCCGTTCCCCACTTTTCACCGAATTCTGGAGGCATTGCGTATTGAGTAGCGGAACTCAATACCGCGCGTTGCCCCGATACAGAACGAAGAAATGAAAATATAAATTTAAATAAATATTCCATTTCCTTGAGTTCCTATTCGAACTCATCGAATCCTCAACCAGTCGATTTTACAAACACTTTGTGCCACTGCGCCACGACTGGCCTTAAAAAAATTAAATAACAATAATGTATGTTAATAACGTTGTTAGTTTAACAGTTTTGTGGTTTGTGGTCTTCATAAATAATTATGAAACACAATTGAAGGTAATAAGTGTGCTTGAAATTTCAATATTAAATTCAAATATTTTTCATTTGTTTTAACATGTTTGTTGAGGCTGTTGCACAACGATTGTGGGTTCAATATTTTTTTGCTTGCTATGGTAATAAGCTAAAACGCGGCGTTGAGTTCCGCAACTTAACAAACTATCTCGAAAGTTCGACGGAATCCCTCTGCCTACCCTGCTATATCTGAAGCTGAAGCTAAAAAAAGGAACGAAAAAAAATATCCTTTATATACGGTACTTGGAGTTACGAGGCCAGTCGTGGCACAGGGGTACAAGCGTGCGGCTGTAAACGCGACAGGTTTTGGGTTCAATTTCCACTCAAAGAAATAAATGGCTAACGAAAAAAGAATAATTCTCATTCTTTTGCTCTGATACCTAGGCAAGAGTGCGGCGTGGAGTTCTACCATTCAACACACGATATCTCGATAATTGATAAAGAAATGGGCAACAAAGTGATTTAACACTAGGCACCCTCTGAACCCTACTATAGGGACGAAAACGTTCGCTACAAAAGAAATGACATCATAATAAAGTACGTAATAATCACGTTACATTCTGTTTTACAAATGAAAGCTAAAATTTAATTAATTTGGAGTATTTTTCCGTTTCATTCGAATTAGCTCTCGATACATCCCTTTTTAATTAAACATTTCATTGACATTCCTGGAAATACTATCTGTATAAAACTGGAATCATAGATGTTTGTATGGAAATGATATAAACCTTCCGTTGTAACCAGAGAATGAATTAATAAAGATTAAGTAGAGGAAACCTAGTGTTAACCTATTTCTCCTTTTCTCGCCGATTCTTGAGACGTTGCGTGTTGAGTGGTGGCGGAACTGAACACTGCACTTTTTCTATTACAATAGAGCGGCGAATAATGCCACTTCTTTTTGCACTTTCCGCCTGACTTTCGAGATAAGTATATGACATCCATAGAAATTGTGTTCTGTGATGTCTTGTTTCCAGAGCGAGGGAAAAAGAAATAATTTTAAATATATTGGGATTTGCTGTTTATCCCGTCTATAGCAGAGAAGGTTGAAGAAACCAGTGTTGTACCATTCCCAACAACTCCTGTTCTATGGTATAAAATGACAGAAAGCAGGAATGCGAATTAAATGCAGGTACTAAACATCGCTTTGAGTGCTTTCATTTGAATTTTAATACCGTTTTAGGAACTATTTCATCTGTTCGAGGTATGTGTATTGTTTGTTTTGTTTTATTTCGTATAGAGACAGATCTCATTGAAAATACGAAATGAACAATAATTGAATATATTTTTTTTATATATGGATTTTTGGCTATTCTACCGAAAAATATATATATACTTTACTAAAATTTTTTGTACTAATAAGTTTTTTTTGAATTTCACGCTGTATCCCAATTATAACAGGGTAGGCAGAGTGAACTTGTGAACCTAGTGTTAAGACACTTTGTTTCCAATGAGACACTACCGATCTGAATTTTCTGTCTAATTCTGGAGGTATTATGTGTTGAGTGGCGGAACTCGGCAATTTGCCTCGACACCAGAGCGACGAAATGAAAATATTAAATACTTAATTTCCTCGAGTGGACATCGAACCCACAACCTGTCGCGTTAACAGCCAGACTGCCTCTTCTCTTAAAAAATAATAATTTATCTTATTGGCTTAATTTTGAGATATTACCAGAAGCGACAAAATATAAGCAAATTAAACATAATTACTCCCCCGACTCTGTTTCTCTGAGCTACGACGGCCTAGGAAATATTATATATATATTATAGGCTACATATCTGTCTGTCTATCCTTAGTATGTAAGCTATATACTTTAGTTACGGTATTATTCATGAGAATAAATCATTTTTTTGCTTAATGTTTGACAAAAACTATGAAGTATAGCCTTTAGTGTGTGATTATTAATATCTGCTGTGGTAATATATTATTATTATTATTATTTCTTACGGCAAAATGAATGGAATGAAATGGCCTAGTGTGGTAGATATGGGAAGTAAGTCTGTAAGTCGTCGTAGGTTCGATTCTTAAATCGGGGAAAGGCTTTTTTGTTTTCTCGATGTGGCTAGAAAAAGGACGAGTTTGGATCATACAAACCATATTTATATTTAACAATGAAAAATTTAGTAAAGTATATAACCACAAAGTAAAATTCCATAGGATATGATTTTATTTTTTTATCAATTTCACGCTGATTCCCACAGCAGGGTAGGCGGAGGGAACGTAATGTTAAAACACTTTGTTCCCCATTTTCCGCCGAATTCTAGATGCATTGTGAATTGACTTGTGGAACTCAACGCTGCGCCTTGCCTCAACTCTAGAGCGAAGAAATGAATGCAAATTTAAATAAATATTCCCTTTTCTCGAGTGGGGATCGAACCCATAACCAGTCGCGTTTATATACTTATGATTATTCACTCACGCCCTGCGCCACGACTGTCTCAACATAAAATGGAAAAATTATATTAAAGTAAAGAATGAATATTGCCTCAAATGATTTGAAGATTGAACCCACAACCATCGCTTCAAGCATAGACTAACACTGTAAAGACATTCAGGCGTCATTGTTATTTCATACCCAAATTAATTAATAGACATTTGATTACATAATTAGATTAATGTAATTATCAGTAGAATTTAGTTTCAAAGGGACGGACACACCATATATGTATATGATATTGTTTGTATATTTACATGATATATATTGAGGTTATCGTTGCCCAATAGCACAAGGGTGTTACTGTAAACGCACTGGTTGTGGCTTCGATTCCCATTTAGGGGAATGAAGTATTTAATAAATTTGATATCTGCTAAGTTCTGCCACTTAATATGCAATGAATCGAGAATTCGACGGAAGGTGGGGAACAGAAGTGTCGTCTGGGAACAGAGTATCTTAACACTAAGATTCCAGGTTCCTACTGCTTACCCTACTGTGCGGAATGCAGTAACTTAATGCGGAGAAACAAAAGTTGAACCGACAACCATCGCCGTTACAGCCAGACGCTGTCCCACTGCGCCACGAGGATTTCATACATTAATAATAATAACATATTTCCACCAACATAACAAAATTTGATTTAAAATTCCCAAGAAACGATCTTTCCCGTACGTTCCTAGAAACTTCTCACGTTCGATCGTAACTCCTCTAGTTCTGACGTCCACGTGCTCGAGCCATAAAGATGGGGAACCAATTAGCGTCGTTCATATAATTATGTGATGTCAAAATAAAAGTTATTTATATTTAGATATATATTATATTATTATTGTGTTGTGGCGTCTGTCTGTGAAGATGATTCACACTGTATCCCACACACGTCTGGGTACGCAGAGGGAACCTGGGAACTTTGTGTCAAGATCCCATATTCCATTAAGAAGTATCCGTGTCACACTTTCCGCTGAATTCTTGAGGCGTGTTGAGTGGAACACAACGCCGCGATTTTTTCCCAACCAGAGGAAGGATATTAAAAAATTAAATATTTCTCCTAGTGGAAATCGAACTCACAACCGTCACGTTTACAGTCACACGCTTGTGCCGTTCGAAAACGTAAGTTTTCTCTACTTACCTACCTTTGTGCAGAATACTTTATGAAGCTAAAAAGAAAACAAAAAGAAAGAAAAAAGATTTTTTCCCCATATTTGTATAGTGTAATCTATTAACAAGTATTATATTCATATGAGTATTTTTTGATATTCATAACACATCTAGAATTAAATCTATTTGAATCCACTACTTTCACAGTGAGACCATATCCATTTCAATCTATTAGTACAATTGAATAGGTACATAAACTCAAATATCTTAACAAATATTTAAACAGCCCTTTAGAAAGTAAATTGTCTTTAAATAAGTCGTTTCAACTTTCACAGAAGTTTCACAGGAGTTAGGGTTCCGCACAAATTTGCATATAGATCTGAAACGCTTTGACGCAACTCCGCAGTAGATACTCTACAGGATGTTCACTTTAAACATTAGTAATACTTGCTGTAGATTACCAAGATAGATTGTATAAATGAAATTGGAATGGATATTCTAATTTTTTTGGTTTTTCTTTTTAATATTACTAGTGGCTTTCACGCGGCTTCGCCAGCTTGAATTATAATTAATTTAATATTATTTAAGCAGACCAGCGTTTGATTCTCACTCGAGGAAACGAAATATTTATTATTTCCATTTCGAGTATTAGAATAATTCGGTGCAAAAGCGGAGAACGAGTCTTAGTGGGGACGGAGGTTTTCAACTCTGGGTTTCCAAGCTCCCTCTGTCTATCCTGCTTCTCTCTTATCTTATTTAGAGAAAATTACTATAAAAAATACTATTTTAGTATGGTAATCTATCTGATTACAAAAGCGATTTATGAGTTGATAGTTTAATTTATAATACTCTGCTTTTTCCGATCTGCTTCAACCAGTATTTAATATACAATGTCTCCATTTCAATAAGAGATAACAGTAAACGGATTCAGACATTAGGTTTCAAAGTTTAAATTACGTATAATATCAAATGTCTCGAAATGATCAGGGTCGTCTCAACGGAGTGGGACAGCGTTTAAACTTTTTTAACGTTTTTTGATTAGCGCGTTTAAACGTTTTACTTGTTTAATTCCACCTCTGGAATTGTTAGAATGGAAAACGGAGTGCCTTAACACTAGATTCTCGCTGTCTACCCCGCTAATACGTGATAATAAAAAAAACAAATAAATACGCAAAGCCCGCTCTGAACAGCAGTTAAGAAGTCTAATATCAAATCGTCTTCTATATAAAAATATATTATTTGTTATTTGGAGCGGAATAATCTTATTATGGGGCACTCAAATATTTATAAGAATATGATATAATGGAGCGAAATATGAAATATTAGCTATTTCTCTTGGATACTTAAACAATATCTGCGAAGGAATTTCGTGATTTTTTTTAGACTATAATAAATTGGTATTTTAGTAGCTTAATAATATGCTTATACATAGGTAGACACTCGTATATATAAAACTCTTCAAACGAAATTACTTAGAAGTTATTTAGAAAGTTGAAATTATATAGGTAGGTAGAGAAAAGAGAGAATTCCTCGAAATTGGTGTAATGGTAAGAGCGTTTGGACGATTTCCAAGAAGTGCGGGTTCAAATCCTGCTACAAGCTCTAAAAATTCGAACGTTTGGTGTCGAAGGTGTAAAAAAACACTAACGTATTATGGTTAATTAATAATGAATGATTTTTATAATCTTTTGTCTATCTGTATATCGGTTTGTACATGTATAAACAGACAAACAGAACTCTACTGAACTAGACAGATTGCGAGCAGAACTCACAACAATTCCATTCAGGGAACCTTCAAATGCAAATCAACCGAATACAAATATACTATACTTGTTTCAATATTTGAGAAATTATGAGGAAAAATCCGAGAAGGATCTTAATTTAATGGCGAAACGTTTCAATTTCAATAAAAACTGTCGATTTTCATTCAGCACCTTCATTTTTTCGTCTTATAACTAATAATAACTGACGTTAATTAGCAGTTTGACAAAATTACATTATATAAAATTTTACGAGGACGAAATTGAGCCTAGAGGTTTTTATATTACATTTTCATTTGACGGTAAGATTTCTTTCCTCGTGCGTAATAATTTATTTATTAAATGCATGATTCATGCTGTATCCCGCATATAGCAGGGTAAGCAGAGGGAACCTAGCGCTAAGACGCTCGCGTGGAACGTAACGGAGTGTTTTAACAGCAGGTTCCCTCTGACTATTCTACTAAAAGCAAGATACAGCAATAAATATAATTATATGAAATTTTGACGATATTATGGCTAAGTCTATGACTATAGCTAACAATGAATATTTCAGATTAACACATTAATAATATAAGAGAAACTATCAACTTTCTTTTACTCGTAGCGTTGAGTTCTACTACTCAACAGGCAAATTTTCGAAAACTGGAGAGTACTTGGGAACAGAGTATTTTTACATTAGTTTCCCTCTGCCTACCCTGCTAGAAAGTTAGAATGACTTAAACCCCACCAAATTACCACTTACCACCAGAACTGCAAATTGAAATTTAATACATTCACCAAAGATCCCACCCTAGAAACTAGAAAGCTCCTAGCTTTTAGAGGAACTTTTTAAAAATTTAACTCGAACGAATTACTATTCAAATTAGGAGTTCGTGTAATAAGCTTAAGTAAAATGATGGCACGCTGCGAGCCGGGGATGTCGGCGCGCGAGGTAACAAAGCGGGCTCATTAAGTAATACGCTAAGTTTGTGTTGGGAATAACGGAGGGTACATATATTTTTAGTTTTTTAGTTTTTTTTGTATGAAAATTATGTAGAAATGTATGGTTATGACCTAGGAATATATGTTTAATAACATTTTAACTGATTGCTGTCTGTTCATTCTTCCAGATTTTTGAGATATTTTATTAGTTGGGAGTCTATATAATAAAACGATAAAACCAACTGATTTGTTTGACTGTTTATGTACTGTTAGAAACGGCTTTACTGATTTAAATGCAGGTTTTTCTATTGTATTTTGGCAAACATTCCTTAATATTTAGTGTTAGTTTTTCTTCTATTTTTAAAGTCAGAGGCGAGCAACGACTATAGCGAAATCAATGAATTTNTGTATGAAAATTACGTAGAAATGTATGGTTATGATCTAGGAATATATGTTTAATAACATTTTAACTGATTGCTGTCTGTTCATTCTTCCAGATTTTTGAGAGATTTTATTATTTGGGAGTCATTTATCTAATAGAACGAAAAGCAATTATTCGTTTGACTGTTTATGTACTGTTGGAAACGGCTTTACTGATTTCAATGTAGTTTTCACTATTGTATTTTGGCAAACATTCCTTAATATTTAGTGTTAGTTTTTCTTCTATTTTTAAAGTCAGAGGCGAGCAACGACTATAGCGAAATCAATGAATTTGGTATTCCTAAAATTTTCAACAAGCCAAAAACCAGTGCAATAAAAATTATTTCAATATAGTTATACAAAAATGAATATTGGACTTCCAATCGTCATTAAATAACAATATATGAAAGTACTTCCCCATTAAGGCACTTTTTCCACCGACTTTTGGAGGTATTTCATGTTGAATGGCGGAACTTAACGCCGCATTTTGCCTCGTTACCTTAGCGATAAATTTAAAACATTTAATTTTCTCAAGTGCGTACCGAACCCACAACCTATCGCGTGCCCCTGAATCATAACTGGTCTCATAAAAGTAATATTTAGTGAAATTTTCCACTAAATGAATCTAAAATCTATTAATATCAGTAAAACAACATATATAATGTATAACATAATAATCTAATTACTTCGAGCATCTGAGCTGAAAATTGAATATTTTATTAGCTGAATGCACATATAATGCACTTTCATACAAACGCTAGTTACACGTGCCACTGAGTCCATATGTTTTTGAATTTTAAATGTATATAATATATGTAGGTAGGTCTGTCTGACGCCGTCATGGCGCAGTGGCAGTAGTGGTTGTGTGTTCGATTCCTACTTGAGGAAATATTGTATTTTCATTTCAAATGAAAAAAAAATAACTTCCCTTCCATTACATGACTTTCCTTCTTAGTGGAAGGAGTTGTGGTTTTCTTGAAAATTAGGCTACTTTATTTTACAGTAAGGTAGGTCGAGATGTGAACTGAATAACTATCAATGTCGTAAAGTTTTTTTTATTGATAAGATAGAAAATACATAAAATATAGCATTTTTCTTAACAACGAAAAAGCTTAACATTAGTTTAAATATTAAGTACTTTAATTCCACTTCTGTTCTCTACTTTTTGCCGAGTTCTTGAGATATTGTGTGTTGAGTGGTGGAACTCAACGCTGCGCTTTGCCACGCTACCAGAGCGAGGAGATGAACATTTTAAAAATGTTATTCCCCTGAATGGGAATCAAACCGACAATCGGCTATAATTAAATCTTTTATATAAAGGAAGTATAAAGATTAGATATATTAGAACTATCATTTGATTGATTGGTTCTGACGTGAGGTAGAAACTGGCAAAGTCAGCTTTCGCTGTTCATTGAACTATCTAAGGTGAATTGTCAATCAATTGAATTAAATTCAACTTAATATAATTTACTTCTTTTTAGCCTCACACTGTAACCCGCACATAGCAGGGTAGGCAGAGGGAACCTAGCGTTAAGAAAATCCGTTACCTAATAACACACTTCCGTTCCCCACTTTTCGAAAAATTCTGAAGTCATTGCGTGTTGAGTGACCGAACTCAACGCCACGCTTTACCTCTTTACCAGAAAAGCGAGGAAATGAAAACTACTAAATATATTATCAGAGGATTTAGGGGAAAAATAGTACTAAGAACCTTCACTTCCCACTTTCCACCCATTTTTCGAGACAATTCATTCATCTTGAGTGGTGGAACTCAAAATCGCGCTTTGTTTTATTACAATGAGGAAGGAATCGAACCCATAACCGTCTCGTTTACTGTCAGACGCTGCGCCACGATTGCCTCTTTTACATAATAACATTTAATTAATTAAAATTTGTTCCCAGAAATGTAAGCATAATTTTTCTTTTAACGCTTGAAAAATTATGTATTTCTTTATACTGTCAAATCGCATACAAATCTTTTACTTCGTAATTGAGCAATTATCCATAATCCTTTGTTACAAAGTGTTATTTAAGTTTTTGTTTAAATCCTGAGTTTTTAAAGGCCAGTATTAAAATGAAATGGTTGAAAGCTAAAAATATATTTATATAAATAATCTTTATAATCTTTTCATTATTCTATAGACATGAATATTTTTTTTCTTTATATCAATTTCGTAAATAATAATCGTAGCTTTAATCCAAACACTTGTAGAATCTACGTATCGGATGATGGAACCAAAAACTAAAAAAGAAAAATCTAACACTTGACAGAAATGAACTATTTAATATTTTAATATTTTCGCTCTGGTAACGAGACAAAGCGCGGCGTTGAATTCCGCCACTCAACACGCAATGCCTCCTAGAATTCAGAAGATGTAGAACGGAAGTATCTTAAAGTGTCATTAAATTTTGAGGTTCCTTCTGCCTACCCTGTTATGTGCGGAGTATAGCGTGATGCTAATAAAAAATTAAAAAACATCGTCTTTATAGCCAAACAACAGTTAATGATGAACTGACGCTTAAAAAGATTATATTTACAACAAAAAATTAGGTGACGTTATAAATATATTACTTCGGTTTTCATTTTGTAATTTGTTCAAAACAATTGTAATAAAAAAAAAACAACCGTATCAAATCCTATAAAGAGGTATAATAACAAAGAAATTTATTATTTTGAATTTTTAATATGCATCAGAAGATAAAATATATTTTGTAAAATTACAGGGAATTCTAATGATTCATTATAATATTTGAACCTAATGATATCAAGATTGCTTTTTTATGCGTCTAACTGTAAACACGATGGTTGTGAGTTTGATTCCTTTTTGGGGGAATCATTTATTTTTGTGTAACTGCATAGTTAAATTAAATTTAGCATTATTGGTATAACTTTGGTGTAACTTTCGTATCTATTTTTATATACAAACCCGTTGCAGTTTCGCCCGCCTAAACTACTGAATTATTTATTTACTAAACTGAATTACTTTCGTGTGCTAATGATATTATTCTGCAAAGACTTTATTTGAAAATCGAACACACTACCTTTCCGCCCGATTCTGAGGCATTTCGTGTTGAGTGGCAAAACTCAACGCCGCGCTCTGCCTCGTTTCCAGAGCGTTGAAAAAAAAAAAATTATTTCGTCGAGTGAAAATCGAACCCACTACCTGTCGCGCTGACAATCGTTGTAACACTGCAAATCCCTGCGCCACGATTACCAATATTCGTATTTTAGTATAAATATATAGACAAATTAAATAATTAAATGCGAAACATTCATATATATGTATACATAAACGACCTCCCAAACTTCTGTACCTCTTAACTAAATTGAATATCATCTATTAACTAATTGGACCAATCTTACATATTGAATACTATTTAACATTTAATCAATGTATGGTAACGGTTAAAGTTAACTGGATTGGTTAAAACTAACCGACTATTCGAAGTTGGTTCGGTTTTAGTGGAATGTGATTAATTGAAGTATTGAACAAGTTGGAAGCTTGGAAGATGTTTGAAGGCTACGGTCGTAGCTTCGATTCCGAATAGGGGAAAAGTTTAATTTTCTTCCTCTGCTCCATAGCGCGAAAGCACAGCGTTGAGTTCTGCTAGTTCAGTGTTCAGTGTCAAAACACTCCGCTCCCCACTTTTAATTGAACTCTTGGACTTGCGTGATCTTCGTGAAACCGCGCCTTACCTCGTTACCAGAGTGAGGATATGAAAACATTAAATATTTTAATCCCTCGAATGGAAACGAATACACAACCGTCGCGTTCACAGCCGCACGCTTTAATCCTTTCGCCATAAAAGCCTCAATAACAATATTTATAGTATAGCAATATAAATAATTATCTATATGAATACAAATAACACAGCAATTACCGTTAGTATCATCGCTTGGTCGACATCGAACTTCCAGCGAAGGGTAAAGGACGCAACTTGCAACTAATGTCCTTACAGTTTCTACTTGATTAATGAATTTTAGTTTAGATACAACTAAATTGTTCGACTTCACTTCGTATATACTGGGATGTTTTATATGCATTTCTCTTAATTATAAAGTAAATTGTATGGCCAGTCGTATTGCAAGGGCACAAGCGAGCGATAGGTTGCGGGTTCTATTTCCACTCGAGGAAATAAAATATTAAATGTTTTCATTTGAGAATTCGGTTGGAAGTGAGAAACGTAGTGTCTTAACACTAAGTTTCTACAACAGAGCGCGAGGTACAGCGTAACGCTAAAAAAACATTAAATGTATGGAGAAAGGTTTGTTCTAATACGGTTAAGGTAAAATTTCTTCTACTACTACTCTGCTATACATAACTGTTGTCAAGGCGCTGCTTCGTCGTATCTGACTGAAAATACGACGGCTATGGTTTCGATTCCTTCTCGAGGGAATGAATTGTATTGATTTTCCAGCTCTGGTAAAACAAAAAAATGCGGCGTTTTATTAAAAAAAACTAATTTTATAAAAAAAAAACTAAACAACAGCTTTTATTGTAAAAAATAAGAAATCAACAGGCACATTCATTAATTTTATATTACACAGATAAATATTAATTATTATTATCTTTAATAACATTTAAATATTTAAATTAGACGAAATTTGCAACGAGCAACCAATATAAATTAAGATATATGGTGAGATTACGACTAAAATTTTTGGGTACAGTTGATGTCAAAATGTTGGAACTTGCACTGTAGAATAAATTAAAAATTAAATAAAATCAAATAAATGAAAAACAAATTATTAAATCTTTAAATGATACGTTCAAGAATCGTTCTTCTTATTTCTATTTACACTATTTCCGGAAAACCTTAACAGGTAGGAACCTTGTGTAAGACAATCCGTAACCACAATTTCGATTTAAATTATTAGTTTCAAGTAATTTTAGCTTCCTGCGTAGACCCTGCCATGTGGCGGAGATAACGCTCAGGCCCACATTTATAAATCGCTCTCTACTCTGATCTCGATCTTGAGAGCTATCTTGAAATGCCGTTTTAATAATCTGTTAATGAAAATATCTCATACGGGCATTTTATAATAGATCTCAGAGTTGAGAGCGATTTATAAATACGAGATTTAGTTTTGCATTTCTAGTTCATGACAATCCACTGTAGCAGCATGTGGATCTTAACGCCGTACGTTGTCTACTACAGTGGAAAAGTAAAAATATACAATAATATCATTGTCAATTTACACGAATAAAAAACTTTCTATGCAAAAAGCTCTTATATGCATATTTGTTCATTTAAACAATTTCAGCTCATTTTACTCGGAGAAATAAGATATTTAATTATTTTAATTTCCTCACTCTTTTAATGAGACAACTCACGGTGTTGAGTCCACTCAACACACAATACCACCAGAATTCACCAGAAAGCGGGGAACTGGAAATGTATTTATGGGAACGCAGTGTCTTAACTAGGCTCTCAATTTTCCTCTACCTGCTATCCTCGTGAAGCTTATTTTATTCCTCCAGTCTACCCTACAATACGGGAAAATGCGTGAAACTTTTTTTTTATTTTAAAATTTTCTCTCAACAGTACCTTTAGAATGTTATCAAAAATGTGTGTAGATGCGGTCGTCACACGCGATAAACACGCGACGAAGCGTTCAGATTTTTGTACATCTTCAATTTGGATAGGGCTGCGTTCATAGTGGCAAGATTTCTTTTTATTATATTTATAAATATTTTTATAAGATAATGAAGCCTAGTGTTAAGACACTCCGCCGCCGAATATTTCCGACGAATTCTAGAAGCATTGCATAGTGATTGGCGGAATTATTATATAGTTGAGGACCTTGTTTAGTTGAACGCGCTAATTTCACGATTGGTGGTTTATCGAGGACGATAACAAGTGATAGTGTTAGGAGACACCAGTATGATTATAACAGCTTATATCACACTAATTATTTTAAAGTACCTGAGGTTAGAGGTAATTTAGGTACCTACTTGGAATGTGTAATGTAATACAGAACTTTCTATCAAACGTATGCGTAAACTAGTGAATCATGTGCCTTAACACCGAACTCTTTTTACATATGCAAAAGGAGATAATAAATACTAAAACTCAAAACATTACTATTAAATATATTTCATTTGCGCAACTTAACGCTGCTCTTATCCTGTTAAAACAGACAAAAACATAATTTAAATAAAATTAGTAAGTTATTTCCTATAACATTGTGAACGTAACTCAACGCCAGTCACACAAGACAATGCCAGTTTAAAAAATGCAATCTGTTTCGCGAACCGTAACGTACACGGCCCTACGTGTAAATTATACACTTTGCTTTGGGTCGAACTTTTATATGTATAATGATTTGGGGTTCCTTAAACTTTTTTGGGTGGTTAGAGTTCATTTTTTTTCTTAAAAAGTTATTTTCGCGTGCGACTGGAGGCGCGATGGTTATGGGTCCGATTCCTATTGGGGGGGAAGAAATATTTAAGATTTTTATTTCTTTGCTCAGGAAACCAGGCAAAAGTGCAGCGTTGTACTCTGCTAATCAACACGCAATGTCTCCAGAATTCGGCGGAAAGTTGAAAAAAAAACTCTGAAAAACGAAAGTATCTTAATGGGGACGGAGTATCTTAGCATTAGGTTCCTAGGTTCCCTATTAGCACCCTGCTATAACATTTTTACCAACACTCTTACATAAAAATACCAGTATGTACGAGTATGTATACAGAACAATTACACAAAAAAATATCGACAAATCGTAAATACGTAAATACTTGAAACATAATTTCAAATTAAAAACGTATTAAGGACTACAAGTGTAATTGTATTTAAAGTGAGTTAAATCTTATTGTAATTTAAAGACAATTAAGTATACTTAATTACTGTTTTTTATTTAATCTTGAAGCAGCTCTTTTATTAAAATATTTGAGTTTTTTTAAGAAAACGTTACGTATTTTTTTATAAAGCCCATATTGGCGTGTCTGATTAATGCAACGATTGTGGGTTCGATTCTCGTTCAGGAAACGAATATTTTTTAATTTCCTCGCTCCTGAGATAAGGCATTTCGTAGAGTTGAGGAAATGTGGGGATGGAATGGTGAGAAGCGATTATTATATATTCTTTTAAGTATATTCAAAGGTTAATTTCTACAATATATAGAGTACATAAAGGAGACCCCAGTTAGTTAGTTTCCCTTTCTTGTCCGAATTCATAACGTGAATAGTGGAGCTAAACGCCGCGCTTACCCTTGCAAAGCAGGAAAACGAAAATAATTAATTCCATTAGTTAGAATCGAACCCACAATTACAATTTACAGCTAAACGCTATTATCTCATATATTTTTATACACATATATAATAAAAAATATGCATTTTTCTCAGTACCAAGCCAGACCGCACGGCCAGTCCTTGGCCAGACAATGGGTGATAAGGGAAGCTTGCGGTCAGACGGGGAAACCAGTGTTGTACACGACACGCATCCAAATGTTGATATTGTATTGGAAATCGATATTTGTATGGGTTTTTAACCGATTAAAAAAAAGAGGTTATATGAGGAGAGGATACCGTATCTGTCTATATAAGCGACGGTTATAGGTTCGAAGCTGAATTCGAGGAATTAATCATTTTCATTTCTCGTTCTGACTCTAGTGATAGGACATAGCACCACGTTGAATTCCGCCAAACGTGTCGAAAATTGAAAGTAGGGAACGGAGTACCTCAACACTAGGTTCCCTCTGCCTACCCGTCTATGAGCGAGATACCATGTAAAGCTAAGAAATGATGTCAGACATAAGTTCTGTACAAATTGGTTCAGCAGTTTTTGATATATGGATCCACGTATTTCCGGTGGGGACGTATTTATCAAATGACAGTAGGAGCAAAGCGTGCAATATACACTAGGTTCCTTTTTCCATACCCTGCTCTGCGCGAAAATGCGTGAAACTGCTCGTTAGTTGCTTAGTATGCTTCAAATATAAGCACGATTACATTGTACAGAAATCGAACGCGTGACCTCGTCAGAGAAAGGGACAATGGCATAATGCCAAAACACCCATAGGTACAGTATAATTAATTGTTTGTATGAATAATTAAAATCATGTTTGTATGTATGTATGTATGTTTGTATGTAACGTATAATTTTCTTATAAATCTTTGGTGATGTTTACTCCAGCCTTATATAGCGACAACTAATCATTTGTGGCGCTGTGCCAAAAATATATGTATAGAATTATATTATATGGTTATCGAAGACGGCTTGGTCGATTAAAATATTTGTATTTAATATCTCGCACATAGCAGTGTAGGCAGAGGGAACCTGGGAACCTAGTAGAAAGAGCGTTTTCCACTTTCCACCAAATTCGAGAGTCATTTTCCTGATTACCAGAGCGAAGAAACGAAAACATTAAATATTACATTTCCACGAGCGAGAATCGAACCGACAAGTTCTCGCGTTTACAGTCACACGCTCTCACCCAAATATATACAATTTTCAGCGGAAAATTCATACCGAAGAAGCCGTATAGAATAAGGAAATTATAAATAGTTTTCCTCAAGCAAGTTTCTACGAACGCTGTAAAACTATGTAATTTGCTAAACTAAATTGCTGTAGTATATTAAATTTACAACGTAGTGCTTATAGTATCTATTAGTATGTGAAATCCATTCGTGAATTATGAATGTCCTAATTGATTTTGTGCAGGAAAGTGGGAATTCTGATAATGTTTCTTATGTATTTTAGTGAAAAACACCGAAAATAATGATAACATTTCGAATTTATATTAATGATTTTTTTCCCTCCAACAAGTAGAAATCGAACTCCCAATTATCGCATTAACAGTTAATCACTGCGCCATAATAGCCTAATACAAATACACTTTGCCTCATATAAATATTGAATTCCCCCAAATGGGAATCAAATTCGCAACCTTCACGTTAACAGTTGCACCTTTATGCATCTGCTCCACAACGGCCCTAAACCAGAATCTCCATAGAAAAATAATTTTAAAATAATCAAATCTGCACTATACGGCCAAACCCATAAAAACAAACGCCAAAACCCACTGCACTCACCATATTACACCAGCTGCGTCCAGTTTATGTTCTATCAAACAACGGCGATAGCGAGTGCGCCGCTCGTTAAAATATCACTTTGAATTTAATACTATAAAAAGAGTGCTGAGAGGGTTTTAGCACTAAATCTAGAGTTTGACATTTTTATATATCTATATGAGGTCGAACAGTGCACTGGTGCTGTGCTACTGAAAACGTGTTTTGTGGGTTCGAATTCTATTCGGAAATGATATATTTATTATTTTCGTTTCTTCGCTCTGTTAACGAGGCAAAGTGGTGTTGAGTTACGCGTCTAAATATGCAATGTCTCCAGAATTTTGTGGAAAATGGAAAACGGAGTGACTTAACACTAGGTTTCCCATGTTCCTTCTGCCTATCCTGCTGTGTATACAGCGGGATACTGAAA
Source organism: Heliconius cydno galanthus (assembly GCA_036379175.1). NCBI lineage: Eukaryota > Metazoa > Arthropoda > Insecta > Lepidoptera > Nymphalidae > Heliconius > Heliconius cydno. Next base: position 143,216 of record JAKRZM010000315.1, read on the forward strand.
TTAATTAATTAAAAACATACGAAGCTTGCGGAGGTCTTCAAAGATAGGGTGAATAGGTATCTTCTAGGCAAGCGTGCACCACCGTAGACCGCATCAACGCCCACCAGACTTGATGCGGTCAAACGCAAGCCTATTCCATACAAAAAAAAAATTCACTAAGAGAAATGTTCACTATATGATTTATAAATATTTACCTGAGTGAGAATCAAACCCGCAATCGTCACATTTACGGTGAGACGCTGTGCCACTGCGTTTAGACGGCCTCAATTCAAGAAGGTATTATTATTTTTACTGAGCACTTAACAATTTAACCAAAAAAAATATTTAAAAGGTTTTAAGGATTCAATCAACAAGCAATTTGAGTTCCGTTAAAGAAGTGATGGAATGAAAGGGTTCCGTTATATTAAAAACGGAAAATGGTCTTTAATTTGGCGGATGTAATCAACGATTCGTATGGCTTGGTATAAATGTACTCGTACCTATATCTCTTCATTTCAGAGGTAATTAATGTACTATGGTTGAGAAAGCGTTTTTTATATTATCTATTTCGAACATAGTAGGGTAGGCAGAGGGAACCTGGGAACCCAGTGTAAAGACACTCCGTTTTTATTAGGACACTTCTGTTTCCCAATTTCCGCTGAATTTTCAAGGCATTCAGTGTTGAACAGCGGATCTCAACGCCGTGTTTTGCCTTGTTACCAAAGCAAGGAAATGAACCTATTAAATATTTAAATATCTCGACTTGCTGACAAGTTATAGTGCAATATCAAATTCACAGACACTCCCACAAACATAGCAGGGTAGTCAGGGGGAACCTACTGTAAAGACATTCCGTGCCCCACTTTCGTTGCCCCACGTTGCATGTTGAGTCGCGTAACTCAACGCCGAACCTTGGTGCCAGGGTGAAGAAATAAAAATATTAATAAATGATAATTTATTCCCTCGAATGAGGATCAAACCCACAATACTTAGTGCACTTGCGCCACGACGGGCTCATATTGTAATATTACAAATAACTCCTTAACTAATCGAATATAGATATAATATACGACGCGGGATACAGCGTGAAGCTGATTTGATTCTCTGATGTGTTTAGTAGATGGTGCACGTGTATGTATGTATTTGTATGCATTTAGAGCTGTGAGCCAGCAGGAAGTCAAACAAGAGCACGATGCGACGTGTTTATAAATACGACACTCTCACCTTCGCTGTTGGCCGAAATTATCACGTAGTGCTTGTAGTCTAATGTATAGGGAAAAGCGATAATATAGTTTTAAGTTATTGTTTTTACTTTTGTGAGGATTGTGGAATGGGATGGTTGTGGTTTTGATTCTTTCATCTTGATTTGGTAACAAGAAAAAGCGTGGTTGAGTTTCGCAAATTAAAACATAATGTCTAACGTATAAACCGTGTGAATAATTGGTAATAATTAATAGTGTCTTAAAATTATGTTCTACTCATCTTTTTGTATGCGGGGTGTTGTTTTGTGATAATTTAAAATAATACAAAACGTGAAATAAGATCTGCTAGATTAGAGATTCTGCCTATGTCGTATAATATGGTTATGTATGAGTATATAAAAACATTATAAAACGAAATGCATAATAGATATAACTTAACATATAATTTCCGTCTATTTCCATAATCTCCATTTTTCTCTTCAGCAATAAATGTCTTTGAAAATGAAAAAAAAAACAATATATCGATCGGAATACACTTATCTACAAAACAGAAAAAAGATAAGTATGAAATTATATTATAAAAGCATCATTATTATAAAAAAATAATAATCGCTATCGCCCATGACTCCCACGCTAGAGTGCAACACACTGACTGGCCCTGAATACGCTAAGGCCAGTCGTCTTAGGGCATGCACTGTGTCATAAAATTTACAAAACGCTATATACTTATATATGCATGAATGTACACGTACAGACATAGTTACAAATGTATGTACTTGAAGTTAAAATTCAAAATTAATAGTAAAGCAGTCTAATCTTAAAAATATAATTTAAAGTTTAAAAAAGCATAAAATTCATAAATAAACATCGATAATTGCCTGCAAAACGGGAAACGATTTTTCTTAACAATTATAACCCTCTGCTTACCAGCACAAATACATCACTAACGCGGGATAGAGCGTGTATATTAAGAAAAAAAAAGAAAAAAACAAGCGTGATACGCAAAACTCATACAACGTAGGCGTTTAAGCATATAAAAATAATAAAAAAAGGGAATATAGGCATATTAGCGTGGCATACGAGTGAAGTAATTATCGGTTACTGCAAAGTGCAAGGTTTGCCCTTGACTGCGCGCTCGCCGTGTATTTACAAATACTCTCCCCAAGGCCGGTGGAAATTAGCGTTTGTTATTTTAGTGGCATTAACTGTTGACTATGCGTGCATTAAGTTTCCACATCTGGTCGGTCATAATAAAGGGTGGAGAGATAAGTCACTATTTTATTGGCGTAATAAGACAACATTATACTATGGCACCGTGTTACGGTTTTTGGTTAGATTCTCACTTGGAGGAATAGACGTTTTCCATTTTTTTGTATATATTTATTTATATGGGTATACAATGGAATACAACGTGAACCAAAAAGTAAAAAAAAATCCCTACACCTTTAAAACTACCTATTTATTATATACCGGAACTTTCAATAATGCTCTCAAAATAAATAACTTTTGATATGAATTGCCATCTACATACTTATCCATTATAAGTTTAGATAGTATAGGTTTAGATAGTATTTCTCAAAATTTAACTCCTATTAGAGTAATACTTCTACAATCAAATTAAAAATAATAAAACTAGGAAACAGTTCACTGTCCTTTTATTTTTTGTATTTAATTACACTTTATTGTAGATAATATATTATTTCAAAAAAAAAGATAAACAGAACATAAAAAATATATAAAATATCTTCAACTTTATGTTACCAATAAAGAAAATATGAGAAAATTGCCCTTAAATCGAACCCGCTATCTCTATCATTGTTAATAGCGTGCCCATAATAAATTCACAAGTTTTGGCACGTTTTAATTTGGCACGAACATACGGATGTTCACAACCAAAACACGGACGGAACTTCCGTTTCTTATAAACATCGTGTGCATTATTATTTATACAATATTATCTTAGAGATAGATATATTTTTATATAAATTAGTGTCGCAATACTCCACTCTCCGTTTTTATTCTTGTTCAGATTACATGAATGGTAGTGATAGTGAAAACACTTATGAAATACCATTTAAAATACAACATTACAATTTTTTATTTAACGAAATTTGAATTTATTTGTTGTATCACAAGCAATGTATCGATAATTATTGATTTTTTATTGAGTTAAATTTTGGGGAATGGAGTGGCTGAATAGTAAGTTCTTGAGCGTGAAGCTGAGAAAAAAATATTTTCTATTAATTTCAGAATTAATTCCAAATTTAATTTCCACAGAAAAATATACTATTGCATTTGAAGTAAGACGCGGTCCCATAGCGCCGCGAAGACTAAACATACCAAATGGAATCCAAACTAACTACTACCATACAGTCAGGTTGCTTCCAACTGCCCTTCTATTTACTCATATCCGTTACACAGAAAATAGAAATGCGAAAACAAATATTTTGAAATAGAGTTAATTTCCTAGCAGTTACATTTAATTAGGCATATAAAAGTTAGTTGTTTTTCTGCTCCATTTCGTTCTTCATACCATCCTTATCCCCTACAATCATCACTTTGCTGCTCTCCCTAGTGGCATTAGGTATAAGTTGAAAATCGCAAGTTTACTGCAGTTGTACGCTTTTTAACGCATAGCAGGGTTCACAGAGGGAACCTAGTGTTAAGTTTAACCCATTCCCGCAAAACATTTCCGGTGCCCAGTTTCCGCCGCATTCTGGAGGCATTACCTGTTGAGTTGTGGAACTCAACGCCGTTCTTTACCTCGTTACTACAGCGAAGGAAAGAAAATATTAAATATTTTATTCCTCCGAGAAGGATCGAATCCACAATCTATCGCATTTACAGTCGCATGACTTACGCCACGTTTTTTTTATTTAGAAATAATAAATATAAAAAAAAACTTACTTAGCCCCCTTTTACTGAAGCATTGACCTATTCACAAAATGACATCCTCTCACCCATTTACTTTTAAATATTTTATTTTGGCATGGTTATGTTTTTTAATTAAGTCAAAGTGCCGATATTTCTATAGAATATTGTTTATATTTTTTTCATTACAATGCTTAACTGGCGTAATAAACGGATGTGTTTTGAATACTTTCGTTGAAATGAAAACGTTTATTTTTATGTTATGACTTTATCAGATTGTAAAAGGAACTATTGTTTTTTATTTAGCTTCACGCTGTATCCCGCACACGCAGGATAGGCGAGCTTCCCGATTTTCCGCCATATTCGGCAGGCATTACGGGTTGAATGGCGGAACTTAACGCCGCGCTTTGCGTTTAACGCACAACCTGTCTCGTTTACAGGGACATGTTTGTGCCCCTGCGTCAGGATAACCTCCTTATCATAAGTTACTTTTTAAACATTTAAAAAAAAGACGATATGTCTATAGAGGAGTCAAAACGATAGGTTGTAGGTTTGATTCCCATTCGAGGAAATGAAATATTACACTAAGAACATCTAGATGTATTGCATATAATCAATTATTTTTCGGAAGTAATATTATGACATAAGTGAAGCGTTTGTTTGGTTGACCGCACTTATCTCAAGAAGTCATGAGTTTCAATTATTATATTTTGTGTTGGATATAAATGTACGTACATTTATGTATTGTATTCACACTTGTTAAATAAAATATACAAAACACGAAAAACATGCAACTAAATTAATAAGAGAATGTATAAATGATTGTAATTTTCAATGCAACAGTCACACCCACGAAGATGTATCGCACTATAGGGTATATAATTATACAGCGAATATGTGAATTTAGCTTTGTTTAATTATTTAGAAGTTTCTGTAATTTGTTGTCAGTTTTTTTTAGTTGCCCGCTGTAATCCCGCATATAGCAGGATAATGTTAAGGTTCCATTCCCCACTTTCTGTCGAATTCTCGAGACATTGTGTTGTTTGTGATGGTTCTATTGAGTGGTGCAACTCAACGCCGCATTTTCTTGTTATTCAGGTTAGTCCGATTGGTATTAGAAACCGCAACCTTCGCATTTAGTCACACCCGTGTACTACTGCGCAACGATTTGTTATAATTAAATTTATGTCTAAAAATATATATTTTTTTATTAATATACGTTTCTAGCATAGGCAACAGGCAAGAATAACATATTCTCGAAGTAATTGTCATATCGAGAATATTTTGGGTTCTGGGTTTGATTCCCAAATATATTTATCTCTTCTGACTAATTAAACTTACAGATCCGATTCGGCCTTGCTTCGGTGAGGTCGCACAATTGGGCTATTATATTTATTTCGATCCCTTGTCGAAGTGCTACTGTATTTATATTAGTGTTGTGCTGCGGATTCCTGCGACTGCTGAGCTGCGTGGCGTCCTGCTGCGCTGCGTTGCCCTGTGGTTGCCGAGTCCCGCATCGCTCGTTTCCAGCGTCCGGATTGTTTGTTCAGTAAGTGAATACACAGTTGTTATTAGATAGGTACTCACNACTTTTATATTATACATATACACTTGTTAAATATACAAAACACGAAAAACATGCAACTAAATTAATAAGAGAATGTATAAATGATTGTAATTTTCAATGCAACAGTCACACCCACGAAGATGTATCGCACTATAGGGAATTATACAGCGAATATGTGAATTTAGCTTTGTTTAATTATTTAGAAGTTTCTGTAATTTGCTGTCAGTTTAAGCTTTTTTTTAGTGCCCGCTGCATCCCGCATATAACAGGACAAAGGGAACCTAATGTTAAGACAAAGGGAACCTAATGTTAAGGTTCCATTGCCCACTTGCCGTCGAATTCTCGACACATTGCGATGAGTGGTGCAACTCAACGCCGCGTTTTCTTGTTATTCAGGTTAATCCGAGTGGTACTAGAAACCACCACATTCACATTTACAATCACACTCATATTCCACAACTGCACAACAACTTGTTATTATTAAATTTAAGTTTAAAAATATAGATTTTTTTATGAATATACGTTAATCGCTCAAGTAATTTTGTTCATATCCAGAATATTTTGGGTTCTGGGTTTGTTTTCCAAATATATTTGTCTCTTCTGCCTAGTTAAACTCAGAGTATCTTAACAAAGAGTACTTTCTAGGAAAGGAAGATACTTTTTTAAAAATATAAATAGCTGGATTTGGACTCACACCTCTTGGCAACCGTCCAAACACATTGACTACCAAACCATACTATTCAAGGTCAAGGTCCAAATTTTTATACCCTTATTAAAAAAATATTTATATTGTTAGCGTTTCCAAGAAGCATGGGTTCAAATCCTGAAACGTTCAAATTAATATAAGCTTTTTTAACCTACACGATGTTAGATATCAATGAGTCATCACAGTCATCCACATTAAAAACTCCTCGAGTTTCAACTAATAATTATTCTTTTGAACTTCCCCATAAACAAACCCTTCTAGCATTCACAAGAAGAATTATAATATTGGAGCATGCACTTCTAAGCTTGAAACGAACTTTTTTCACTTGAAAATGCAACGTTTATGTGTTTGCATAGAAAGGGTGGCATTGAGCTCTTGTATAGATTAATTTTTAAATATTTTTTTGTTAATATATTTTTAAATTTCATCCCTTGTTCCTATATAATAGGGTAGGTAGATTTAACGTAGAGTAAATACACTACTTTCTCCACTTTTCATTGAAATCCGAGATATTGTGTGTTGAGTAGAGAAAATAACGGTTTTGTCTTTTTACTAAAGGAAGAAACGAAAATAATTAATTTCCCTAATTGGGATTGAATTCAAATAGGTCGTGTTTACAGTCACACTCTGTGCTGGTGGATCATGACAGCATCTGTTTCTTATCTTTGTCTTATTTCTATTTTAGTCAGGCTCAAAGCAGCATTGGGTTCCTTTGAATCAATAAAAACGGGAATATCTTATCATACCTACCGTGCTATACGCGGGATAAAGCGTGAAGCTAAAAAAAAGGTATTACTGACAGATATATTCAAAATTATATTGCAATTGATGTAAATTTTATATTCACATTATTCCCTATTTACATGTAAATTTATAATGAAATTTATTAATTTTACATACAATGTAATTATGAATGAGTTTTTGAATCAGTTTATAATAATACAATTTTCATTTTCATACGAACACAAAGCTAATTTATTAATCGAGTATTTAATTTATTTATAATATTTTTACGTTATTGCCTTGAAAATTAATTTAATCATAAGTATATCTACTTGTTTTAAATAGATTTTAGTGATTCACCTAAAAATGTATTATTATTATTTTTTATCACAGAAGCCGTCGTAACTCAAACGTTTCTTCGCTCTGGTGACGAGGCAAAGAGCGGCGTTCAGTTCCGTTACTCATCACGCAAGACCTTAAGAATTCGACCAAAAGGAAGTGCATGGAAGTGTGTTAATAGGAATGGAGTATTCTCTTATAAGGTTCCCAGACTCCCTGTGCCTACTTTGCCATATGCGGGATGCAGGTACAGTGGGTTACATCGTGACGATTAACGTGATGTTACATAATTAGAATACAGCCTTTTGCAATAAATAGATTATACACAAAATAATGGTCCAAATCGAACTTGTAATTTTTGAGATTATTGCGTTCAACCATACAAAATCTTTAGCTTCACAAATTAGTATCAATAATGATAAAATAGCTTGCAGGTTCTACCATAAACTAAATTCATTCTAATTGATTATTCATTGTGTTAAGTTTCGCCACTCAACACGCAACATCTCGAAAAATCGGGAGAAATCGGCGAACAGAGTGCCTTAACACTAGATTCCCTTTACCTACCCTGATACATACGGATACAGGGTGAAACTAAAAATATATATATAGAAATCTATTTTAAAAACTACAATATTTTTTCAATTAAATTCCAATCTAAAAGGCCCTGCGCCCAGCTACTCTATGTCCAGAAGCGGTATAAGCAAGCGTCTAATCTATTATTTAGAGCTGAGCCGTCAGCCGTCACGCGACCGCGATATTTCACTACTGAAATTACTTTACACGTTTTATTTTTACAAAATATTCCTTATATACAACCTGTTTTCAAGTCGCAACTATGGTTGCTATAAAGTAATAAGCTTTATGACATACTAGCTTTTACTTACGTGTTCCCCTGCAATCAAATAAATAAATAAATCAGCTTCATGCTGCATCCCGTACACATAATTCGAGGTCTAGATTAGGTCCTGAGGTTAGTGCGTTTAAACGGACAAACCCTTCAGCTTCATAATATTACTATAGACTAATGCTTCTGCTTGGCTTGGAAGTTTGGGATTTNATTAGTATTATTTATTTAGTTTATCAAAATTTAATTATTAATCTATTATTATTATATTGCTATACCAAAATAATAATAATGATAAAATAGCTTGCAGGTTCTACCATAAACTAAATTCATTCTAATTAATTATTTATTGTGTTAAGTTTCGCCACTCAACACGCAACACCTTGAAAATTCGGCAGAAACTGACGAACAGAGTGTGTTAACACTACATTCCCTTTGCCTACCCTGCCACATGCAGATATAGCGTGATTCTAAAAGAAATACTGTAGATCTAGTTTGAAAAGTATAATATTTTTTCAATTAAATTCCAATCTAAAAGGCCCTGCACCCAGCTACTCTATGTCCAGAAGCGGTATAAACGTCTAATCTATTATTTAGAGCTGAGCCGTCAGCCGTCACGCGACCGCGATATTTCACTACTGAAATTACTTTACACGTTTTATTTTTACAAAATATTCCTTATATACAACCTGTTTGGAAGTTACAACTGTGGTTGCTATAAAGTAATAAGCTTTATGACATACTAGCTTTTACTTACGTGTTTCCTTGCAATCAAATAAATAAATAAATCAGCTTCATGCTGCATCCCGCACACATAATTCGAATCAGTAGGTCCTGAGATTAGTGCGTTTAAACGGACAAACCCTTCAGCTTCATAATATTAGTATAGACTAATGGTATACTTCTGCTTGGCTTGGAAGTTTGGGATTTCATCTTAAATGAGTGGAAAATGGAAAAGTCTTATGTTTATTTAAAAAAATAATAAAAATGTTATCTTTATGTTTGCGAATCTGTAGTCTAAACTCAGGAATTCTATATGAGTTTAACAATAATTATATATTATAGAGACCGTCGTGCCACAGGAGCGTGGACTCCCTCTATAACTGTGAACAAAAATAGTTGTTTTAAATGGAGAATGAATCCACAACCTTTTACTTTGTAATTCAAACCAAGAAATTCTAATTTATAACAAGTTTTTCACTGAAATCCCATTTTTCAGACAAGCTTCGTGGCTCACGCTAACTAAAGCTTTAACGTTGTTTAAAATAAAATTATGCTCACTAAGAAATTTTAGCTGTCAAGTATGTCGTGACACTACCATGACGCAGTTGACTTGTTCCTGACAGTACTCGATACTTAAGGGTTTAGTCCTGTAAGTGGCAAAAACTGCGTTTTTACTGAGTTAAGAACCTGTGGAATGGCGAAATTTAATTCTTCTGAGTGAGACTAGAATTCACAACTGTCGCATTTACAGTCAAATGCTGTGTTAAGGAAGCTGACCTGCCTCCTACAAGAATGCGAAAGGTGTAATGCTTCGAGCACATCACCAGTGTGGTTAGCTAAGAGTGACAAGATAGGTGTACTGGTTTCATCTTCACAAGGAGTTTTTGACAGGGTTTCCCCGTTATTATGCGGATTGAGCACCTCCATTTCTTAATGCATCAAACTTTAGCATTCCATTATGCCAACTAATAAAGACAAATCAGAGGCGGGGGTAAGATTAGAATTTCTTGAAATTCATTGAGTGACCATTCCCCATTGCTTGTGGCGAGGGCAAGCTGCCTCAGGTTCAAAGGACGGCTTACCTAGAAAAACATGTCTAACAGAATTATTATTATAAAAAAAAATAATAATATATATATATTTATGGAAATTACGCAGTATTTTTAGCTCAACATATTAATTAAAAACTATAAGCCTATTAGCATTTTTTTTCTTACGTTTGTATAATTCTAATTTATTAATGTGTATAAAAATAGACATACATTATATTAATTACATCATTAAATCTTAATTATAATTATTTTTGACATCGTCAAGGTGCAAAACAAGGTAAAATGTCTCTGACACTGCGCAGTAGATGAGTCAGTGGAAGAGATGTACAAATAAACTATAAAGGCGATGGTAGGTTCTATTCCTATTTAAGGGATTATACGAGTATTTACGTTATATTCGTTGGTATGAAAATCAACGTCACGTTCTGTTTTGACAAAATTGACAAAATTGTCTCCGCTTCCCTAATTAAATAAAATTTTGCGGAACTTGACGCCACCCTTTGTCTTGTTACCAGAGCAAGGAAATTAAAATACTAAATGTTAGTAATAGTAATATAAAATAAAAAATATTTTCTCTACATAAGTATATAATAAAATAAAAATGTCAAAAAGTTTTTGAATTACATACAAATGAAACAAAGAATATTTTCTTCTTCTCTTCTTCATCTTCAATAATAAAATAAAAATGTCCCAAAGTTTTTGAATTTCATACAAATGCTTAGGTTAGCTGTCCAATAAAGCGGGTGAAAAGCGCATTTTTGCCCCGGAGCCTTTTGACCCCACATTCAACGTATCATGTAACCCTTACATGATTGACTTATTCCTTTTGCCTTTCAGAGTTTTCGGTTATATACATACATACATACATACATACATACATATAGACATATTATATATTTATTAGAAGAGTAACAATAAACAAAATTGGGGTACATTTTTTTTAGCTTCACGCTTGTATTTCGTACATAGAAGGCAGAGGGAACCTGAGAACCTATTATTAATATAAATATTTCATTACCTCGAATGGGGATCGAACCTACAACTAGACTCGCGCTACGACTGGCTCCTATTAAATCGATATTAAATCTACACATGCACACAATACTAAATCACTTTCACAGCATCTAACATTTTGGCACTACCGCCACGTTAAAGGAATTAAAAATCACTACTGCTCTCATAGAAATCGACCGAATTATTATTTTCGCCCATTAAAATTACAAATAGGCCATTTTTCGTGGATTTCTGGCAGGATGCCGAGGCCTGAGCACTGTGTGTGTGATTTCGGTGGAAAATAAATCAATTTCTGCATTAACTTATTCAATATATGATCTGTTTATTGCTTTGGGAAATTGATGGTAAGCGGCTATTATGTACTTTTGTTTATTCTTTGTTTTTTTTTTATTGATTGTATTTCTCTCGATTTTGTGATGGGATAGGCTTAGCATGGAATTCAACACGTATTGCCTCCAGAGTTTTTGGACAGTGGGGAACGGCAATGTCTTAATGGGAACGAAGTGTCCTAACGTTGGGTTCCAAATTCCCTCTGCCTACATTGCCAAGTGGGGGTATAGTTGAAGCTGAAACAATGACTGAGGGGACATATTAATACATATAGTACCTTCCACCTTCACACTGCGTAATCCAACGCCGGACAATTTCTAATCAAATCAAAAGATATTCAGTTTCCCCATGTTCACTTAAGATATTCAGTTTCCCAATTTTCTTTCTAAAATATTCAGTTTCCCAGTGTTCGTAACATTGCGTGGTGGCGGCACTTTTTAAAATACAAGCTTTCTCCTAATGGTAATCGAACACTGATCTAACTGCTTACGATAGTTCTAGGGCGTAGCAAGCACAGTACAAGGCTTTATTTAGCTTCACGCTGTATCCCGCATATATCAAGGTAGGCAGAGGAAACCTAGTAACCTAGTATTAAAACACTTGGTTCTCATTAAGACACTTTTGTTCCTCACTACTCACTAAATTCTGATTCATGACACAATTTCTGCAGTAGTGAAATTCAATGCCACGCTTTGCATCGTTACCAAAGCTTAGCCAAAAGCGTTCATTTCCCCGATTTGACTTTATTTTTCACTAGAATTATTACTATTTTCATTATTTACATTGCATATTTGTTGGTTTATAGTTTTGATGAGCAATTTCAAACTGAATTGGAAATTTTATTTTTCAATATGTTATTGGTATTACATACATGATAATATTGTTATTTACTAGTAGTTACTAGATAAAAAATTGAAACTATGAATTTATATAAAAATATATATTTGTTCTAATTAAAACAAATTAATTAAATCCCTACTATAGTCTATCCTAGGCAGAGAAAAATTTTTTTAGTTAGTTTCGGTACCATTACTTGCAGGATATGCAGAAAGAACCTGAGAACCTAGTGTTAAGATACTCCATTTCTCATTAAGACACTTTCCGTCGAATTCTTGAGGCAATGCGTGTTGAGTGGAAGAAATCAAGTTGAACTTTGCCTCGTTACCAGAGCGGAGAAATGAAACTATTGAATATTTCATTCCCTCAAATTCGAATTGAACTCACCACCATATTACAGCGTCACGCTTGTACCAGGATGGCCTAGCTACCCCTACTTCTATACTAAAAATTTTTTTTTCTAATGAATTATCAATCCATATTAGGTAACCTAATATAAAGACACTCCGTACTCCAAAACTAAGTACTCCGTACTCTAAAACTAGTAACTGCGGAAATGAAAGTAATTAATTCCCCCTAGGAATCGAATCCACAACTGTCTCATTTTTTAGATGCAATACTGCTGTTCTATGCCTCGCTAAAGGCCTCAAAAATATTTTTAAAAATATAAACATCATAAAGGAAAAGCCTATTACCAAATTACACAGCGTAAATAACGTAGAGTCTCAAAAAAATAAATAAAAAAACAACTCGTTGTATCATATTTAAAAAAGAGTTTTTGTTTTTCAAAAGAATTTTTGTTTTCAGTAAGCTTGTGAAAAAAATAGTTTCAATACACCGACGCGGGAAACAATAAGTACACTTCAGGTTCGTTGTACAGCAAATTAGGGCGGATACGTCATACATACGTCCATACATTTATATATAGCTATTTGTATGTTTGTATGTGTACATACATATTAGTGGCGAACTGTCCATAATACAAACACGATATTCATAGGTTTATCTTTTGAAAATCTTAATTAACATATAAATTAATAACAATTCCTACTAATAGGCCTTCGTGGTGTAGTGGCACGTGCGTGTGGGTTCGATACCTATTGGGGGGAATGAATAATTATTTATTAATTATTTATTGGTGTCCAGGCAAAAGCGCGGCGTTGAGTTCCACCACTCAACACGCAATGCCTCCAGAATTCAGCGGAAAGTGGGGGACGGAGTGTCTTAACACTATCTTCTCTCTGCCTTCCCTGCTGTGTGCAGGATACAGCGTGAAGCTGATAATATAATCTTAATGTAAATTTTTAAATTTGTAATCCAAGCTTATTTATTAAAACACCCCTCACCCATTGCGTGGTGAATAGCGTATCTCAACGCCGCACGTTTGTAATTTTTCCTCACTGGCTTACCTATATACATACATTAAAAATTTCACTCTTCGCACATTGATATATACACACATACATACATACATACAAAAAAAAGGTATGAATTGCAAGTGCCATTGTTTGACGGCTTTTGACTTTTTTCCTATAAAAGAGAATTTTTTGGCAGCTCTTTTTTTTGTGATGTGTCATCGAACGGTGGATGGATTACAACATGTTTTTTTTAATTCATGCGTTTTCAGTTTTTTTTTATTTTTTGATAATAATAATAGCACTGATTTGTTATATGATAGCCTCATTATACAAAAAAATTACATAAATTGTAGGCAGTGTTTTTTGTAATGTATAAGTAATCTTAATGTAATATTACATCTAATAAAATAATATCAAAAATCTATTTAGAAGCTTCTGCATGAAAAAAAACTTATTGACACTGTTAAGATGCACGAGTGTGATGATTAGTGTTCATCAAGACACTCAATTCACAAAACACTATGGTACGATGATCTCAAATCTCCCATTTGACAAAATTGATTATAAAAATAGTTAATTTCCCCAAATAAGAATTAAATTACTAAACGTTGTGCTTATAGTACTGATATGTTTATTTTATTCTGAGTGAAAAATATTTTATTAACATTCCCTACAATAAGATTTGAACCCACCTTTAACATCCAATCAAAGACTTTTCAATTGTGCCATAATGGTGTAGCATTATATTATTTTTAGCATTCCGTTGTATCCCGCATATAGAGTAGGCAAAAGTAACATGGAAAACTAGTGGCAAGACACTCCGTTCCTACTAAATTAGGCATTGTCTATTGAGCCACAAAACGCAACCGTTACAAAAGCGAGAGGAGATGATAATATTAAACATTTAATTTCCTCGAGTGAGAATCGAACCCAGAATCGTCGCCTACAATCGCACTTTACCTCAGCATTATATTTTTTGTACAATAAATACTGTTGGCAGTAAAACCTCGTTTTGCGTTATTTTTCATTATTAACGACACATCCTAACTGAGGCGCGGGGGGCGGTGTCCGTAACGCTAATGATTTGGTGCCTTTGACATTTAATGATCGTGTCACGATGCGAATATTTAATTTTTTTGTTGATTTAAAAATATAATGATATGTTTTTTTTTGTCGATTTGGTTGAAGATGATTTTTTTGGAATCATTTCATTTTACTTTTAATAACATTTTTTAAATGCCAATAAAGTAATATTAAGATGCTTCATTTCATCTTATTCTAATTGATATATATTTTTTTATTTTGGTATACATAGAAATCCTAGTGTTACTCCGTTCCATTTTCTGCCGAATTCTGGAGGGATTGCATGTTGAGTGGCAGAACTGAACGCCGCGCTTTGCCTCGGCACCAGAGCGAAGAAATAAATCAATTTAAATAAATATTTCATATCTTAGAGTGACGATCGAAGTTTAGAGTCACACACTCGTTCCTCTGCACCACGACTGGCCTCAAGTTTATTTTTTTGCTTGCAATCTACTTCAATAATAAATTATCCCACACCCAGCAGAGTAGACAGAGAGAACCTAGTGTTAAGACACTCCTTCCTCCGATAATAATAACTTTTATTAGTATTTATTATAAAAATACTATTTAAAAAGTATTTTTTTTTGTATTACACAAATCAAGCCCTTTCATTTGACACCTATGTATAAAGATGTATATAATTATATATTTAGGTATAACTCAATACATTACAAAAGTAAAGAAAAATAATAAAAAAATAAATAATAATAAAACACCGATCGTTCCGCGCCACTCACCGTCTGTCTACCTTGTCGCAGGACTTTGACACAATTTCTTTTTGTTACTGCATATTTCCGAGAACACAATGTATGACAAAGGCGGAGTGGCCGTGGCTAATTAGATGGAAAACATGTGTTGGTAGTTCGTGTGGTGCTGCGGAGTTTGTTTTGTGTGTGTGCGGCGTTAAGCTCCGCGGAATTCGGAAATTGAAATTTGGCATTAAAAAAAGAAGCTGAAGCTAGCTGTTCGTTCATTTGCTAGGCAAAGAGAATGTAACGTTAAATACTCCGTACTCATTAAAACACTTACAATCTCCACTTTTCGCTATTAAATATTTTATTTCTTCGAGTGAGAATCGAACTCACAACCAATTGTACCATGACTGGTCTCAATTATTATTTTTTGCTTATTCCTACAATAAACTATATATAAGGTATTAATATTTAAAAAAGAACTAAAATAAATACGACGATTTGGAGCGAATTAAGTAACGTGTGTTTACTTGAACTAAAATGATGTGATATTCGGAATATGACAATGCACTTTCAAGAATCGTGAGATGCGTTTGACGTAAGTGGGCTGTAAAATTACCAGGTTCCAATACAAAAGGGATTTGTATTTATCTTTTTTTACTAATTTGGCCTATCTTTATGTTTTTGTTTACTGCATATCCTGCATTTTCAAAAGGCAAGGCGAAAAGAATGTAGTGTTAAAACACTTTGTTTTTTTTTAAAGACGAAGAAATAGTATTGTTTGTGTATCCACAGACCTCTTGGAAGTAAACATTATCTAATTGAAGTAATCATTAGAGATGAATGAATATGAGTATATGATGCTATTACATAACATCATATCAAGACAAGTAATGAAAAAAACACATAAGTTGGGAAAACTTTTTTTAGTTTCACGCACATAGCACGATGGGCAAAGGCAACTGGGAAACCTAGTGTCCAAGACGCTCCAATCCCATTAAGATATTTCCTTTTCCCACTTTCTTCCTAATTCTGGAGGCACTGCGGGTTGAGTGGCGAAACTTAACGCCGCACTGTGACTCGCCACCAGACAAAATAAAAAAATTTTTTCCTTAAGTGGGAATCGAACACACAACCTGCCATGTTTACAGTCACACATTTGTGCCCCAGCACTACGACTGGCTTCAATAATTTAACATTACAAATACTTTCAATTGATTGAGGATTTGAACCTGTACCAACAAGAACATATAGAAATAACATAATAATATTATAATCACACAATCTTTTTATTAATCGCAATAGGAACAAAATAATGTATAATATTTACAATTAAATTAAACGCAATAAAGTAAAAGGGTCATTTTATCCTTGAACTGCTTTATGCACATGAGAAGGTCAGTATGTATACAAATAATTATATTATGTTAAAGAAAAACCGTCTTTATGTTTAAAGATAAACAGATCAAGTTACTTTGAAATTATTTTATATACATTCACAGTTTGAACATTGTACGGAACTCATCGCATAAGGAATTATATGGGCATCGTATGTCTGTCTGTTTTAATTTGTTATATAACTTTTTTTATGTTTACGTTTTTCCCACATTTAGCGGAATAGGCAAAGGTAATCTTTACTAGAAAATAAATATCTATGTATTTTAAAGATAGATAAGTCTCCGTTCTACGCAGCGGCTGTAAGCTTGATAGTTGTAAATTCGATTCCCACTCAACGTAATTAATTATTTTCATTTCTTCTCTGTGATATTAAGATAAAGTGCGCCTTTCAACAAGCAATGTCTTAAAAAATGGCTGAAAAGAGTATCTTAATTAACTGGGTTGCCTCTGCGTACCCTCCTGCTACAAGATATTATTTTAAAAGCTAAATTAGACCCAGAGTCCGATGGAGCTAAATTTGGGTTACGACTTCAAAAAATGACAGATTCTAAACTTTTGCACAGTCCACCTAAGAGTAAGTTTAAGTTAGTTTTAACTTTTGTTAAATAAGAACTAAGTTATATTAAAAAAACTAACCCAAGTTTTTTTTAAATAAGAACATTTTTTTTTTCACTGAAATTCGAAATAACATCTATCTACATTACCACTGTACTATAACGGCGTTCTACTTAATATTACGAAATTTAACTTAATTTTAAAAATTAGGTTAAACTAAAGTAAAAACGAATTATTAGCACACTGCGTCGCTTTAATAACAGAAGTTATTGAAAATGTATTATTTATGACCAATACGAAACAATGGTTATTATTGTTGAAATAGAGCGATGGTCTATTTAACGCGGGTACGCGGGTTCATTCCCATGTATTTGGGTCAAGAAGGTATTTTCTAGTGTAGAGTGATTCATACAATAATTATGAACAATACTTATTTGATTAAATCATTATTAGTTATTGTAGGTTAGGCTTGAATGTTACATGTGTAATAAAAAAAATAATTGAAATATTTTGAAAATATTTTATTAAAAGAATATATTTTTTAGGGTAATAATATATAGGAGGCAGAGCTAACACCTAACATGGAATTTAACTTTGGGAACGAAATATTTAATATTTTCATTTCCTCGCTTTAGTGGGAAATGGAAGTGTCTTCATGGGAACGGATAATCTTTATACTATTACTAACACTAGGTTCCCAGATTTCCTCTGCCTATCCTGCCATATGTGAATACAGCGTAAAGCTAAAAAATAAAGGCAAATTATAGAATGTGGGGAACTAAGAAAGAATTTCTCGAAATTCTTTAAAATTAACTAATAAAATGGATTTTGCTATTTTACATTTTAAAGTACACGCAAGGAGACAGGAGAAAATTATCAATAACTTCCTCTGTTAACTGCAAAGAAAGCAGAAGTTGCTATAATAATAAAGTACCCATACATATATTTTTAACATACAAAATTTCTTATCCTTTGTTTTTGTTTTCTGCATAAAATTTATCACACTGGCATACATTTTTATGAATATTAATTTATAACAAGAAAATATTACACGCATCAATCTTCTTCAAAGAAAGAGCGGTTATGAGAATAATTATGGAACCTTCTAAGAAACTGATATCACTTATTACAGTTGTGTTTATACGTTTCTGAATGTAAATACGATGGGTATAGGTTCGATTCCTGATAAATGCATTTTTTGTAGTTCAAATAAAGTGAGGCGTTAAGTTACGTTAGTTAACACACAATGTCTCGAAATGTGGTTGGGGAGAGTGGAACGGTCTTAGCACTAGATTCTCTCGGTCTACTCTTCTGTATGCGTGGTACAGTCTAAATCTAATAAAGAATAGTATGGTAGCCGATTCAATTCCAAACTTATTAATTACAAACTCTTCCGCTTTATTATATTAGTATAGATTGCAAATGAGCGAGACAAGGGTGTGAATGTAACACGATGGTTGTGGGTTCGGTGACAAGACATTGCGTATAAAATAGCGGAACTTAACACCGCAGTTCATCTACAAGAAAAAAGAAAATGAAAAAAAAATCGAATTTCGAATATTAGAACCCCAAGACCACCTTACCGCCATACAAAATAATATAATAATTAGTGAGGCATTCACATTTATTAGGTGCTATTCACACAAATTACCCATCCCCAGCTGGTCTTTGATCTCTTCAGTGATTATCTTGTGAATAATTCATCCGACCGCGTCGTCGCTGGCGTCGTCGATGTTTTATTTATCCCCTTTTCGTTTATCGAACCTACTAACAGGACCCTTGTTTATTGTGGTGTAGTTTTTTAAGCTTTTTCCTAGCATTTTGTAGTTGATAGAGTAAGCATGATTAAATATAAGTTGTCTATTTTAGCTTTACGCTGTAACCTGCAGGGTAGGCAGAGAGAACCAGGGAATATAGTGTAAAGGCTGTCCGTTTCCACTAAAACATTTCTGTTTCCCACTTTCCGCCGAATTCTAGAGACATTGCGTGGGGATCGGAACGCCAGGCTTTGCCTCGTCGGCAGAACGAAGAAATGATTTAATATTCCATTTCCTAGAGTGGGAAGATAAATGTGAACATTTAAAAAAACGTTAACAAACAAAGGTAGACGTCAAATTATATATATTTCCAAGCGGTAATCGAATCTATGACCATCGTGTATATTGTCAAATGCTTGTCGACAGTGGCACCATTTCCATAATGGAGATTCGAACCCAGAACCATAATTTGAAGTATTATTCTCCAAATATCATCAAGTCGCTTTCAACAAAGCGGAATCAGTTTAATATTGTGTGTGATTAACAGTCTAAACGAACTGTTACAGAGAGTGCCTCTATTGTAATTGTGTTGTGCCTTGTAAACTATGTTGTCCACTACATGTATGAAATATACTAGCTACCACTGTTATAATGTTATTCTACTATTTCTACACGTAGATTCTCACATCAGTTTCAAACTCTTAAGGAAATTTTATAATAGGTTCCTTCTGTCTAAATAGTATTTTTTTATTAGTATATTAGTATTGTTTTTCGCTGTATAACACATAGCATTATAGACAGAAGGAACTTGTGAGCCAAGTGTTAAGACGCTCAGTTCCCATTAAGACACTTTAGTTCTTCACTTTTCGTCAAATTCTAGAGGTATTGTGCTGAGTGGTGTAACGCAATGCTGCACTTTACGTTACCGATTCGAGAAACTAAAACTATTACTATTATATGAAACTATTATGATTATGAGCTTAAAATGTATTATTTATACTTAAAATGTATAGTAATGATACATTACAGTTTTTTTTAAAAGCAGAGAAAACCTAAACTAAAAGACTAATCTTCACTTACTGTTAAACATAAAGAAATTGTGTGTTGACTGCCGTACTAAAAACTAATTTATATTGAAAAAATTGTACTGTTTAAATATAGCAAAGCATATCAACCACTACTCACTACTCAACAATCCTAACACACTGAGCTACTATTGTAATTGTTTTGTTCATAATAAAATTAGTCTTTCATTTTACACCTCGCTACTCACTGCGTGTTTACAGCCCTTTGTGATATGTTATATATTAAAATGGACCTTATACTAAAGAGGTATACGGGTTCATTTCCCGAGAAACATTTAGTATAGATTTTAACGATTTGTTAAAACTAATTTGAATCTATTGTAGTACTTCGATTGGCATCTGACCGTGGATACAAGGAGGCTATATATGTATATGTTTATGTGTAATGCATATAATATACGTAATTATTATTATAGAAATACCGTTATCAGATACTGTGCTTATCTTCTTTTATCTCCACGCTGTATCCCGCGTATAGCAGCGTAAGTAGAGGGAACCTAGTGTTAATACATTCAACTCATCACCCATTTCAGAAGGAAATTGTGTTGAGGTTTTTTCTTTCTGTAAAAATATTTTTTGAATTACGGAGGAAGTCATATAATTGTAGGAGTTGTAAGAAAATTGGTCGGTTTGTGAAGAACGAAGTGTCTAAGCACTAGGTTTCCTGCTATACCCGAGATACAGCGAGAACCAAAGCAAACTAAAAACAAACTTAATAATTAAACTAGCAAATTTATAATTTCCATTAAATATGTCGTTTAAATGTTTCCTCGCGTTTATCATTTAAATCTCTAACGGCTGTATAAATAGCTATCATATTTTCTCAGAACATCTGTGCCGACTCGAGATCATTCCGGATTCTGACAACAGCATCGTAAATTGTACACGTATTATAATTAAATGGCCTATTATCTTTAATCTAAGACTGGCTACAATATGGTTGTGTGATAGTGCGGTGTTAAGTTCCGCAAAGCACGTAATGTCTGTAAAACAAATAATCTTAGAATGAGCCGAATATGTTATTTTTTTTATCTTCAGCCAGCTTATCCTGCATATCTCTGGGTAGATAGAGGGAACCTAATGATAAGACACTCCATTCCCCAAACATCTCCCAATTTTCGAGAAGTAGTCTGCTGGGTGGCAGAACAACAGGAAACAAAAAGTATTCGAGATATATCTTAAAGCTATTTTTATTATATACTTGCATTTTTTAACGGCAATAAATTTGAACCTCCATTTACCATTTAACAAGAAACATTTGAATCCTTTTACACTCGTCACTACATAAAGCTAGATTCTTACATGGAACATTTAAATAGAAGTCAACCAGAACGACAACTCAAAGCTAATATATACCAAAAAATAGTAAAAAACTTCAACACTTCACCGTCATTACTTTCCGTCTAAGAGCTCTAAGCGTTGTTTTCAAAAAAAAAAACCGGACAAGTGCGAGTCGGGCTCGCCCACCGAGGGTTCCGTGTAAAATTAGAATTTTTATCTCCTTTTAACACATTGTTGACCGGCAATTTTACGCTGAAGCTATCTCATATCACCGGCTATTATTTCGTAATTCAATGTCAAATTGAAACAATATAAATAACCTTCAATAAACTTTATTTATACATATTGAATTGAAATGAAATTTTGTACATATCTTTTAAATAACATTTAATATATTTTTTTAGTATGATATGCTGTATAGCAATCACCTACGTGTAATGGTACACAGCAGCATATCTTGTCTCGCTGCGCTTTCCTTTTGAAGAGCATACTCTACACGTTCTAGTTGGATTTATTTTTACACCAGTGACTATTTTTTCTAAAACGTGGTCTTTTAGTTGTCCTGACAGCCTGAAAGGTGGATCTTTGTACGGAGCCCTTTTAGAAGTACGCGAAGAAGTGCCATTTTATACTTTTCTAAAGATGGAACTGTTTGCCCAATACTTATTAAATTCCTAATGCAAGTGAAAACACGTGTTAACTCGTAATCGGTCAACAACGTTCGGGCATGAAAACACGAGCTAACTCGTGACCGGTCAACAACGTTTGGGCATGAAAACACGAGCTAACTCGTGACCGGTCAACAACGTTTGGGCATGAAAACACGAGCTAACTCGTGACCGGTCAACAACGTTTGGGCATGAAAACACGAGCTAACTCGTGACCGGTCAACAACGTTTGGGCATGAAAACACGAGCTAACTCGTGACCGGTCAACAACGTTTGGGCATGAAAACACGAGCTAACTCGTGACCGGTCAACAACGTTTGGGCATGAAAACACGAGCTAACTCGTGACCGGTCAACAACGTTTGGGCATGAAAACACGAGCTAACTCGTGACCGGTCAACAACGTTTGGGCATGAAAACACGAGCTAACTCGTGACCGGTCAACAATGTGTTAAGATTATTATTTTTTAGGATTTAACCACAAATGTATACTCGTATTTTACAGATACGACACCTGTAGATGTTAGATATGAAATTTCATGATTCTAGGTCAACCGGAAGTATTCTATTATTTTTTTTTAAGA
This sequence comes from Heliconius cydno galanthus, assembly GCA_036379175.1. NCBI lineage: Eukaryota > Metazoa > Arthropoda > Insecta > Lepidoptera > Nymphalidae > Heliconius > Heliconius cydno. The sequence goes on from JAKRZM010000315.1 coordinate 165,866, forward strand.
AGTTTAATAGAAATACATTTTTTTAGAAAATCAAGAAGCCGTAAATTTGAATAGGTATATGGTTTGAATTTCAACTTGATGTCTCCAAGCGTTCCTGAGATAAAGGTTCCTTACAGACAGAAAGACAGGCAGACAAAGGTACGGATGGACAACAAAGGGCTTCTTTAACAGGTACGAAACCCTAAAAAAGAGAAAAAAAACTAAGAAAAAAGGCAAGAAAAGAACTGCCACCCTTTAATTTAGTCACCCCTGTGGTCTGATTTTGCAAAATCTGAAAAGTTTAGGGTGCATTGTAAGCTAAAATTAAATTACTTGTTTTATGGAGAAGTGCCTACAACCTACATACCTCTATAGGTATCTACATATATTCTTTGAGTTGAATTTTTTTCATAGTTGAATATAATTATATGTTTTTTCGTGACCTTCCTCTAGTATCATCGATATGTTGTTTTCGAAGGTGCACCTAGGTCTTCCAATGTCTCTTTAATTTTCTATACAAATATATAATATATATTTGTATATGCATTTATATTCTAAAAGACCTTCAATTACCTGCAAACATATGATTGTATTTTTATTATTCCACATTCATATATGTACATTTTATGTAAATAGCATAATATTATCAAATAAAACACAGTTATGACTCTAACAAGTAGCGATATAAAACTAAACAAGTCTTTTAAGGACGTGATAGAACATTTCCTAGATTGAATAGCTTTAGAGTATTTTTTAAGCTTCACATAGCATGGTAGACAGAGGAACTTGGGAACCTAGTGTTAAGACACTCCGTTCCCATTAAAACACTTCCATTCTCCACTTTCTGCCCACGACTGGCGACTGGCGACGGTGGCGGAACTATGCATACGAACAAACATGTATAAGCTCCTCAGAAACGTTTTAAACACAAATACTGCCCGCAAATGAGTTTTGTACCCACTTATCTATATTTCGATACTTAATATTAAAAAGCAAAAGAATTTGTTTGGTTAGACGCGTTTATCTCAGGAACTACTAATAAAAAATTTTGAGTTGGTGTGTCCATTTATTGAGGAAGACTATATAGGCTTACATTACATCGAGGAGGAAAATGGGGAACAGAAGTGTTTTATTTGGGTACGGAGTGTCATAACACTAAACTACCAGGTTCCTTCTACCTACACTGTTACGAGCGTGATACAGCTTAAGGTAAAACGTAAACAAAAAAAATGTTTCATTAGAACATGTCGAAGATCGTGCAGAACTATTAATAATTTCCATACCAGCACACAAACGAAGCCACAGCTAAAAACTAGTCTAAATATAATCTCATAAAACCACAAACTAAAATATCTCAGCCAGATCTGCCCAGTGGAAATTTAATACTTTTAACCTGGCAATATTTCAGATAGCCTTAAATTCTAAGCTCGACTGTCATATGGGAACCTAACTCAGCTGTGTACACGTCAGCTTACGTTGTTGGCATAATTCAAGATATATAGTTAGAATAGTGTCATGTACAGGTTTTAAGTTACAGTACTAAATTAAACTAAAATGTTCTAATATTTTTGTTTAGTTTATAGTTTCACTTAGTTGATGGTTCTGTATATAGATAGACATAGGGAGCTCAGTGTTAAAACACTTCGTTGTACTCATAAAATATAAAATATTCCATTTCCTGAGGGAATCGAACCCACAAACAGAAGCAAGATTGCACTGCTGCGCCACCACTAGCCTCAATATAAAATATATTAAAAACACAAATATATATATATGTACAGATTCAAACTAAAACATATAGATAGTTATATAATATGTATGTATGGATTATACAAGCCCATAAACGAGTCATAACTAAAGAAGTTGCACGACCGACTCGCAAAGTTGGAGATGATCTATGCGGTAGTGTTAATTACGAACAGTCTACTTAGAATATCGTGGAGCGCTGGAGTACTGGAAACTTTAGAATATTTTGTGTAAGGAGTTCAAATACCACTCGGGGGAATGTTTTAATTAGTGATGTAGTCAATAATTTCAGCTATTATATTGAATTAATATATTTATTATGGTAATCATTCAAAATAGTTTTAATTTAGGTTTAATATGGTTGTTATTTCATATTTCTATTTCCTCGCTACAGTAATGAGATAAAGCACGGCGTTAAGTTCCGTGACTCAACATGCAACGGCTTCGTATTCGGCAGAAAAGTGGGAAATGGAAGTGCCTTAATTGGAACTTAGTATCTTAACACTAAGTTCCCAGGTTCCCTGTGCCTACCCTGTTAGCAGCGTGATATAACGTGGAGCTAAAAAATATGTTAAAGAAATGTAGATTATTTTCAGCCTGAAAATCTAAATTTCATCGTGAATTTTCCATACAAATGTCTGTAGTGTTACTTCTTTTCATTATCAAATATCATATAAGATGTATAAACTTATTACTTTGCGTTTCAAACGGAACATCAAGATGTTTAGGTCCATCAGCAACAGTCTAAAGCCTGAGTTGAGTTCGAGTTTCAAGAACTTCAGAATTCATTTGTCTGTCTGGAAGTTTGGATAGTTATGTATCTAATAAAGTGTACATATGACTGCTTAGTTTAGACAACTTTTTTTTTGTTTCACGCTGTATCCCGCATATAGCTTGCTTGGTAAAGGGAATCTAGTGTTAAGAAACTGTTAATTTTCCGCCCAATGTTCGAGGCATTGCCTGTTGAGTGGCTGAACTAAACGCCGCGCTTTTACTAAGGAAATGAGAATAATTATTTCTCCTGAGTGGGAATCAAACTCATAACCGTCCGTCCGTCTGGTGACAAGAATAGCTTTTCGCCACTGAACACGTAATGTTCCGAAATCTGATCGTTGCATAGAGGAGGGAATATTTTAACACTAGCTTACTCTCTGCTTACCTTATAATATGCAGAATTAAGCGTAAACCAATAAAAAAACTTACTATACCAACAATTACCTATTCTTAAAAGCCCTGTGTCACGCCAGACCGAAGTGACTGACCCGGCTGCCTCTTCCACACTAGCCGTTCACCCCGACGCCGGCCAGACGACCTGTTACACAGTTCACTTGTCACTATACAGTGTACACTGCGTTACCGGTTCACGCGTGGCTGGTCTGATGATGGGATACGGTCATATCCTTTTGGATTATTATATTGTATTTATGTGAAAAATAGATAGATACTGTCGATAAGTTAATAGTACCGCCACTCATCATGTAATATCTCGAAAATTGAGCAGAAAGTGAGTGGAGTGTCCCAACACTATCTCTGCCCACCCTGAGTATAGTGATATAGACTAATGCTAATGTAGGCAGATGGAATCTAGTACCAAGACAGTTCGCTTTTCAATTTTCGCCTGAATTCGGGCCATGCGTGTTGATATGTGGAAGTCCACGCCACATTTTACAAGTTCATAATAATTATAATCTACTTAGTAAAAATATTTTTTTCTTATTCAATACAGGTCTATCCCTTTACACCCGCGCTTATACGAGCGTGAGTTTCACTTTAAAAAAAATCTGGCGAGAAACCATTTACTATTTTGCGANAGGTTTAATATGGTTGTTATTTCATATTTCTATTTCCTCGCTACAGTAATGAGATAAAGCACGGCGTTAAGTTCCGTGACTCAACATGCAACGGCTTCGTATTCGGCAGAAAAGTGGGAAATGGAAGTGCCTTAATTGGAACTTAGTATCTTAACACTAAGTTCCCAGGTTCCCTGTGCCTACCCTGCTATGAGCGTGATACACCGTGGAGCTAGAGAAATGTACATTATTTTCAGCCTGAAAATCTAAATTTCATCGTGAATTTTCCATACAAATGTCTGTAGTGATACTTCTTTTCATTATCAAATATCATATAAGATGTATAAACTTATTACTTTGCGTTTCAAACGGAATATCAAGATGTTTAGGTCCATCAGCAACAGTCTAAAGCCTGAGTTGAGTTCGAGTTTCAAGAACTTCAGAATTCATTTGTCTGTCTGGAAGTTTGGATAGTTATGTATCTAATAAAGTGTACATATGACTGCTTAGTGTAGACAACTTTTTTTTTGTTTCCCGCACATAGCTTAAATGGCTAAGGGAACCCAGTGTTAAGAAACTGTTAAGATTTTCCAATATTCGAGGCATTGCGTGTTCAGTGGCGGAAATCAACGCCGCGCTTTTAGCAAGGAAATGAGAATAATTATTTCTCCTGAGTGGGAATCAAACTCACAACCGTCTGAACTAGTGACAAGTATACCTTTTCGCCACTCAACACGTAATGACCCGTTGCACAGAGAATGGAATGTTCTAACACTTGTTTTCCTCTGCTTACTTTATAGTATGCAGGATTCAGCGTAAACCAATAGAAAAATTTACTATATCAACAATTACCCATTCTTAAAAGCCCTGTGTCACGCCAGACCGAAGTGACTGACCCGGCTGCCTCTTCCACACTAGCCGTTCACCCCGACGCCGGCCAGACGACCTGTTACACAGTTCACTTGTCACTATACAGTGTACACTGCGTTACCGGTTCACGCGTGGCTGGTCTGATGATGGGATACGGTCATATCCTTTTGGATTATTATATTGTATTTATGTGAAAAATAGATAGATACTGTCGATAAGTTAACAGTACCGCCACTCATCATGTAATATCTCGAAAATTGGGCAGAAAGTGTGTGGAGTGTCCCAACACTATCTCTGCCTACCCTGAGTATAAAGTATTCATGGCCATTGGCAATTGCAATGGGATGATGATGATGATATAGACTAATGCTAATGTAGGCAGATGGAATCTAGTACTAAGACAGTTCGTTTTTTAATATTCGCCTGTAAAAAATAGAAATTTCTTATTCAATACAGGTATATGTAAAAATTGTAATATTTGAAATATCAGTAAGTATATTTGTTGTATGAAAGGCCTTAGAGATAGAATATCTGACATACATTTATACACCCTTATAATGTACTCGTATTAATGGATGGCACGTTTTACACATCTCACTAAACACGTAGGATATGGGTTCATATCCCATGGGAAGATTGTTCTTTTTTCAGATTAAAGAATTTTTTTTTTTAGATTAAACTGGTATCCTGCACATAGGTAGACATAGGTAACCAATTATTAACGAGAATTAGACAAAATTTTCTAAATAAAATTTTTTATTTTTTTTTAACAAAAAATAGAAGTGAAAATGAAAAATATGGAGGCTATAGCCTAGTTTTAGCATCGGTATATGGCATCTATTAAATTTACTTGTATACGGATACAGCGTAAAACTGAAAAAAAAAGGAACGTACAACGTTCAAACAAAAACAAAAACATATCAAATAACAACAATTACATAAACGAATGAAAAATGGTAATAATGTAAAATTATCTTATAAAAGTGCAATTAGAGGCACGTGTTTACAATCTTTTGTACTGCACTCTATACGGTCGTAAATAAAAAGATGCGCCACAAAGAAACAAAGAGTGGTGGCCGGCGCGGTGGTGGTGGTGTTGACTCATGCGTTTTATTAATTATTCACTACAATTACGTAGTATTGTATTCGGTGTTGAGAGACGGCTTAGGGTTAGGCTGCCTGATGATGGACGCCTGTGAATATTTTTTAATATAAAAAAATGTAAAAAATATATATTTTTTGGTGTTGCCAGAAAAAAAATTGTTTTAGTCTGTAATTCTGTAAAACTCTGCCTATACCAGCTGTATATACTCTGCTGTGTGCGGGATACAGCGAAGAGCTGATTTATTTTATTTTAATAATATTTTTTAATAGTTATAAGAAAAAAAACAATGTATACTAAAAATTCAAAATCAAATTAAATCAGCTTCACACTGTATCTACACAGCAGGATAGGCAGAGGGAACCTGATATCAAGATACTCCGTTCTCCACTTTCCGCCAAATTCTGGAGGCATTGCGTGTTGAGTGGCAAAAATCAACGCCGCGCTTTACCTCGATTACAGAGCGAGGAAATGGAAATATAAATTTAAATAAACATTTCATTTGTTCGAGTGGGAATTGAACCCTCTACAAACAATGTATACAGAACACTATATATATTTTCCACGAGTTACGCGTAAAGATCATCGCTATCGCTTACAGTAAAACTGCGTAAATGCGTTTAACACAGGCAGGCGCTCTAACACACATGATTCACCTCATTGTGTGGAAATGTTATAATTACTTGATTTTCCGACGGTTTTTTAAAATTATTTTTGTATAATTTTCTGACTAATTATAGGTGTGGGTTGTATGACGAATTGTGGTTGCTTTTTTATTTAATTTATTGCTTTTACTATCTATTTAGCTTCCCAATGTGTCCAGAACATAGCAGGATAAGGAGGGAATCTGGGAACCTAGTGTAAAATCTACTGGAATTCGAAACTACAATACAGCCTATAATAACAGGCATGTGCCCGTGCGCTACGACTGGCCTGTCGTGATGGTTGTGGGTTCGATTCCCACTGGGGGTATTTTCCTGAATAGGAATGATTTTAATTAGTGCTTTAGATTTTAACACTCAACACGCAATGGCTATGGCGAAAAGTGAAGAACGTAGAATCTTAATATTAAGGTTCCTCTGCCTATCATGTAAAAATCAATGCCTTAATGAACAATAAAGAAATATTAATATCCAAAAGCAAGCGGACGTCCTCCAGCTAGATGGGGTGACGATATACGCAAAGTGGCGGGCAGCGGCTGGATGCGAAGAGCTGAAGATCGAGCTCAGTGGCGTGCCATTGGAGAGGCCTATGTCCAGTAGTGGACGAGGACAGGCTGATGATGATGATGATGATGAATATCCAAAAATAATTTAAATCATATACTTTATATGACAACACAATCACAACGTTACTAACATTTTCTCGTATGTTGTCTCCACGTATTTCAGTTTTATTAGCCAATTAGTTAACTGAGATTTGCTTTGTCGCGTGAGCTTACCAACTGATACTGAGCCAAAATATTCATTTAGATAATTTTGTCATATAAAAATATTATTTTGTATATGTTTTTGTTTGTGACTTTGCTCGCTTACTTATAGAAAGTAACTGCTCATATCTATACTAACAGTATAAAGAACGAGTCCCACTGCGTAAGAGAAATGAGTGGGTAATGCTTAGGTGGAATGGACTCCTTTTTAATAAAGTAGGTTTACATTTCCACCAATAAAGAGTTTTGTATTTTGTATTTACCTTAATTAATTGTGGCATAGTAAATGCTTAGTTTTATTACCTGAACGAGAAAATAAAAATATATTATTTTCCCAAGTGGGAATCGAACCCACATCCGTCACGTTTACAGTTGGACGCTGTGCTGCTGCGATATAACGGCCTCAAAAGTGTTCATTTAATATTTATTATACAATTCTAAATGAATGAAAACCGTAAAAAGTTATTTTTTCCGCAAAACCGAACTTTGAAGCTTCTTGAAATTATCAGTGAAAGTAAATTTTTATCTCAACGAGGAATGGGGAAAATTTGAAAAATTAAGAGTTGCTTTAGTTGGAGTATTTTTTCTACATATCTATACTATAAGTATATACGGGCCTCAGTTTTTGAAAGAATAACGTAAAGTTTATTACTTAAATATTTTGGTAAGTAAGTTTAACGTCTTAATAATTAAAACTGTAGTGGAGCAACATCTGACTGCAAACGAGTTCATGTCCACTTCGAGAGGTATTCATTTCTTGGTTTACGTTACATCTCGTATAGATAGAGAGAACCGATTATCAAGAAACTCGTTTACCCAAATTCCGTCCAATTTTTTAGATTTTGCTCATTAAATATCTGATCACACCACCACCTTTTATATACCAGAGAAACAAAATAAAAACAATTCAATCCCCAATTACAAATCAAACCCAGCACCACTGCACAACAACCAGTACCATCTTAAAATACCAAATACCTACCAACAATATGGACATAATACATGGACCAGCCAATACCACTATTGATTTTGCTAGCTTCTAATGTATGCACGGCCGTGCCATTTTCATATAATTACCTATCAATTTGTGTCACGCGAATGCAGAAGTTCTACGTGGCTTAATTATATGACAGAGTACTTCTAATATGTTATGGGAAACGACAGGTAGTGGATCATTCTTGAAATAGTAACTCGAAGAGTCTGGAAAAGCTATTGAATTTTTAAAGTTCCTTGATACTCGATCGGTGTGGTTGTAATGTCAACTGAGGGTTGGATCCCCATTTTTCCACTTCTTTTACAAAAAAAATTGGGGTAAAACCATCTAACCTGAAATATTATATATTTTTTAGGTTCACGCTGTAACACGCATATAGCGGGGTAAGCAAAAAGAACCTGGCAATGTAATGTTAAAACACTCTGTTCCTAAAAGACACTTCTGTCCCAACTTTCCAATAAATTCTGGAGGCATTGCGTGTAGGGTGATGGAAGCTTATCTTATTATTAGAGCAGAGCGATGGAATGAAAATAAATTAAATATTTCATTTCCTCAATTAGGAATCGAACTTATATTCTGTCAGTTGCACACTCAGTGCTCTATCGCCACGACTCTCCACGAAAAAATCATATAAAACCTAACATCTAAAAAATATTCATTAATACAAAACTATTAAGTAATTGAGCACTATTACAGAAATATTTCTTATATTAATGTCAGCGGAGATTCCCGCGTCGGCAGCCGGCAGCCGGCATCGCTGAACAAAAGACAAACACACAACACCCTCTTGTAAGGACAGAAAATAAAGAGAGATTAAAAGTACAGGCTACGAATGTCTGGACTAGGGTTGGACATTGGACGTTTAGTTTTTTATAGTTTATCCATTTTTTGTTAAATTTATTATGCCAAAAATATAGGTATTTTTCATGCCTCCAGAATTAAGACACTCGGTACTGCTTATTAAGTGGCGGAATACAATTCCGCGCTTTGTTTTGTTACCAGGGGGAAATGAAAAAATCTAAATATTCGTAAAATTTTTCAAAAAAAATATAGATAAGAAGACACAATCTAATGAAATTTAAATTATAATTATTCCAAATTTCAATTTATGTCTATTTAAATATTTTTTATCCTGAACTAATTTGTCTTTAATTTGTTCTTAAAAAACAGCTATTTTAGGTGCACCGCGCAATGTCTAAAAAATTAGACTAAAAAGGCCAAACTGTCTCTTTTTCGGTTCCATACCTGAAAAGAACGGAACCCATACAGGATCATTTTATCGACTTCCAATTGATAAAAACACAATGTTAAGATATTCCGTTCCCATTAAGACCCTGGCGTTCCCAACTTTACGCATATTTGTCGGGACATTGCGTATTGATTTGAGGTACTCAACGCAACACTTTGCCTCACTACTAAAGCAAGGAAATGAAAATTTAAATTAAGCATTTCATTTTTCCTAGTGCACTGGAATCTTGGGAGTGGGAATCGAATCCACAATCTGTTGTACTTACAGCCACACGCTTGTAACGTTTAACTGCCTTCTTCATGACGGGGGAAACCTCTCCCAACCTCTTTTTAAAATTCAATAAACTATTTAACTCTATAACAGTACCAACCCTAAGCCAGAACAGAAGGCCGGCGCGGCGCGTCTACATAGCACTCATTGAAACGTATTTGTCACCGTCCGAGAAGCGACGGCCTTTTGAAATCCCAATAATAACATTAGTGCTTTTCAATTTCTGCAACTCTAATATTCTTTGCACGTATTGTAATATTACTTGGAGTTGGACGTGGTCTTGTGTGAGCGGGATTCTTGGATTGGATTAGGTTTTATATTAGAATTTTCTAGATCAAATTTATTGTGACCAGTTTAGGCGCAGGGGCACAAGTTGGTGATTGTTAACGGTAGATTTCGAATTCAATTCCCAGTCGAGGAAATTAAATATTTAATATTTCCGTTTCCTCGCTCTGGTAACGAGGCAAAGCGTGGCGCTAAGCTCCGATACTCAACACGTAATACCTCCAGAAATCGCTGGAAAGTGGGGAATGGGAACTCATCACCACGCTTCGTCTTAATAGCAGAGCCAGAAAATGAAAATAATCCATTTCTCCCAATGAGAATCGAAGCTCAACTACCGTTTACTGCCGTACCACTGCGCTACCACGGCTTCTAATATATTTATTCAAAACCCAACTATGCATTAACATAACTAGAAGTACCCACACCAAGTAAATTTCATGATCTCTTAATAGTTTCCCAATTCCGTAACAAGGCAGCCAAAGCTGCTAAATGTAAATACAGGTAATATTTGAATTATACAAATTCCTACAGCTTTGAGAAGTACAAGTTTAGACGGAGCGGACGGCTGAAGTTTGATTGTGAATAAATATGTATTATAGACGCTTTAGTTAGGTTATATATTAGTGTTTCAGAGATATTAGCTATGGAATATTTATATTTTATTGTGTATACTAAACGAGAAGTGCCCATAGTGTTTCAAGGGGCGGCACTAAAGGAGCAGCGCGGCGTTGAATTCCGCTACGCAACGCATCGAGATTTTGGTGAAAAGTAGGGAACGGAGTGTCTTAACAGAAAGTTCCGCCAACTCTGTTATTTGTAGGAGCGTGAAGCTGAAAAAAATATTTCCTTATTCTGGTAACAAGACAAAGCACGGCGTTGAATTCTGCCGCTCAATTTGCAATATGTTGAGGTGTGACTACAGCAATCTTAAAATTTAGAAGGAAATTGAGAAACGGAATGTCTCAAAATTAGATAAACATAAAAAGAAACTTAGTAACCATCACAATAGAATGTCCACAATATGGAATAAAATGGTTGCCTATAATTATAGCATATACTATATCGTTATACTATTGAAGGCCATTAAATACACTCTCTTATTTTGTATTGTTTTATTTTGCTCAATAGGTCCCAGTAGTGGTCCACTTTTATATCAAATAGGTTCTAGAGTATTATAAGTACTGAAGTTATAGGATTTACGTATAAGTTATAGGATTTACGTATTTTCCATCAACATAATGTAAGAAATAAAAATAAGCTTGCTGTGCCCTTCTCTAGGCTCCATAAAGTGTCTCACTCATTCGTAGGTCAAAGTATACACTTTTATAACAAACTTCCAAACGACATGGTTAATTTATCACTGAACAAANGTCCGCTAGTATGGGATAAAATGGTGCATATAATTTTAGCATATACTATGTCGTTAGTGGAGGTGGAGGCCATTAAATACACTCTCAGATTTTGTATTGTTTTATTTTGCTCAATAGGTCCCAGTAGTGGACCACTTTTATATAAAATAGGTTCTAGAGTATTATAAGTACTGAAGTTATAGGATTTACGTATAAATATAATAAGAAAGTAGTTTTATGTTTTTTCATACATGGTCTATTAACTATATATTATATATTTGTCTGTAACCGCGACTGGTTGTGAGTTCGATCCCCACTCGAGAAAAAAAAATATTCATTTATATGTAGCGTAGCGTTTGGCGCTCCGTTCTCTCTGACTACCCCGCGGGGATAAAGCGTGAAGCTAAGTTAAGTTAAGTATAAGTTTATTTCCACTATTTTGCTCTGATGTGGAGACAAAGCGCGGCGTTAAGTTTCGTCACTTAACAATTAAAACCTCCATGAAACTATCCAGTTATACGTAGCAATACGTTAATATAATATCATAGATATGGTCTGGTGATGAAGCCCGAAGGTGGTAGATGAAATCAATGGAGATCTAATAATTAAACCTTCGAATCCTGACTCACATCATTCACATCTCACATCTCCTGAAGGTAAGTATCTGGCGATGGAACTGGAAGGTGGCTGATGAATTGATTCTAAGCATGTTTTTGGTTTTTTTAATTAATAATTTATATATATTATACAGTACATATATAAATGTATATATATAAAAGTAATTATATTCCTAGGGTCGGATTTATCAAAGTGTATGCATCAATGATATTCGATCCACGCTTTGTACCCTTTCAGGATCATCTATTGATTTCACATACAAAACGATGTAACAGCCTCCACATATGTTAAAGTAAAATGGCCCGTGATACAAGGGAAGAGGGTCCAGGTTCCAATTAGGTGAATTTTACAAAATTTCCACTAAATAGGTGTTGAAATTATTTGATTTTGCACCGTAGTGTGTGCATATTGTAAGCTCTGGCTTAGCTTTTGTTTTAATTTGTAAATGAAATGATAATTTGTTTGTATTCATTTTGTATGGTAATGTTTTTATAATACTTCAATATGTAAATCTATTGAAATGTAAGAACAATGAACGCATTTTTTATGTATTTTCACGCATTATCCTGCTTTTAACAAAGGAAGCAGAGAGAACCTCGTGAACACACTCTATTCCTCATTTTCCGTGAACTGGAGACATTTCATCTTGATTGACGGAACTTAACGCCTAGCTTTGTCTTGTTACAGGAGGAAACGAAAATTATTGATTGGTTAGGTCCGGTTGTAATGATAATATAACCTGAAAATGAAAACTCTTTGATATCTAATTGTGTTACGAAGTGTACTTAACACTAGGCTTCCTCTGCCTACCCTGCTAGCTAGTGAAGCTAAAAAAATAATAACGACAAGCGAAGCGAATGAGAGCGGGTACTGATGAGCGAAGCTATAATAAAATATTTAATTTTTAAACATCGACTAACAAACATGCAAATTAATCTAACTATATTATTTCAAACTAAAAAACACAAATTCTATGAAAAACCAACATAAAATAAACAAAAATCTATTTAAAAATGTATTCAAAATACATATTAGGCGTCCATTACAGCTCGTATGGGGATAAGCAACTAATTAAAAACAAACACAGACGTTTATTTACTCGCCTTTACAGTAAGGAGGTACTCTTATTAACTCATGCGGTTAGCTGGAGTGGGTAGTTGAATATATTATACAGTGTGTTTGTTTTTAGTGAATTTGTGATAGTTGTGGCTGGTCACTATCTTTTTATTTTTTGGTTCCGTATCTCAAAAGCGAAAAACGTATATTTTATAGGATACTTTATTGTCTCTCAAGACTATTTATCTCGAGATGAAAAGAGAGAAAATTTACTGTTATTTATAATAAATAAGTTTTATATATTAAATATTTTTACACCTTCTCTAAATAAACAATATTATTTTGTAAGTGTGGAATACCTCTTTACAATTTTTAAAAATATTTAATAACTAGCGAAAATTATTATCAATCTGCCTACAGAAATGTCGACAATTAGTTTTTTAGTTGCGCTTGAACGGTTTCCAAGAGGCGCGGGTTCGAATCCCGTTACGACTTATCCTACGAATAATATCTGAAAAATTGAGCGGAGTGTAGATAACCACGTCTTTTGGAACTGTAAAAATCCAGTCTCCGAGAGGCGCGCGGTGCATTAAATTTTTTAACCATTTTCTAAAAAAAAACTATTTTTCTTTTATAAATATAGAATAACACAGAAAAATTATAAAACATTCTTTCCAGCTTCAAGCTTTTTAAAAATTAAAACATTTAACATCACACAATCATTCCTCTAACTCGAATTTGAACCCACTGCCATCAAAAAATCAAAACAAAATTACTCTACAACACCAAACAAACAATCCAACATATATTTACTATAGAACATTAGAATTTTACAACATAATAAATTTAATAATAAGCATCGCAAAATTCACGCGTGAACGACGCGACGCCGTGAAACTATAAATAGACGCGTAACGGCATCACAACCACACTCTGTTACGATAGTGGCTGTAGTAACGTTTGAATTGGACGTAAAACTGTGAACTGTGACACTGTATATTGCGTAAAGCCTGTTATACACTGATGGTAATAAGCTAAGCTAAGCTAATATTTCAATACACGAACTGTAGCAAGTAAATAGTGAGATAATTTTCTCCAATAGTGAGTCTGGAGTAAATAAAAATAATTCATCCACCCTTGACAAAGCACGGCGTTGAGTTTCACCACTTAACACGTACGTCTGTACACTATGCGTAGTCTACTAAATGCGGGATAGAGCCTAAAAATAAAAAAACTGATATTTACTGATATTTCACTGAGATAAAAAGATTCCAGGACCGTTGTAATAGATAAAGATAATCCAAAGCTAATTTAGTTTTAAAGTGTTTATAAAACTTCAAGCTACGAACTACTATATCCACGTTAATATTCCCACTTTCGAAGCAGCCAAGGCACTAAACTAAACTTGGGCAGTTAAATTTTAACTGTCAGTTAAGTCAGGGCTGTAATATAAATTAAACTAACGTTCTCTAGTTAGAACGATTAATTAGAAAATTAAGAATGTTTTTAAGCCCTTTTTTATTTGATAAATTAAGTTAAATCAGCTTCACGCACACAGCAAGAGAACCAGGCAGAGGCAGAGGGAACCTAGTGTTAAGTGTTAAGTGTTACACTCCGTTCTGATACGACTCTTTGATAAGTAAATAAAATGTTTTCAAAACATATAAAATAAATAAAAGAAAACTTCATCAACACTTACTGAAATTAATAGTTTTCATTTCCCCGCACAGGTAACAAGGAAAAGCGTGTCGTTAAGTTCCGCCACTTATCACGAAATGTCTGGAAAATTAAGCGAAAGGTGAAAGATAGAGTGTTAACCCTAAGTCCCCTCAACCTACCCTGCTGCATGCGGGATACAGCGTGAAAAATAAAAAAACAAAAGCTAATTTTATTAATCTCGATCCGAGGACTATTTGTCAGGCAAGTAGTTAGTAACGATTATCGGGACACTTAAACAGGATTTATTTTGACAATAAAAGTAAACACTGGTCTCTAGCAAGTGCCATTAGCGGAAGGGATTCCCTTTTTCGTAGGGCTTAAGTTATAAGAGTCTTTCTTTTAGGAAAAAAAATAAGAAGCAAATTTATGCCCTTTTCTACGTAGAATGCCCAATTTACGAGACATTACGTTTTGAGTGGTCATCGGGAGTGAAAATAATTACATAAGTATAGGCCAGTCGTGGCGCAGAAGCACAAGCGACTGTAAACCTGATATGTTGTTAGTTCGAATCCACGCCATTTCAACACGCAATCCTCCACAATCATTCAAAAATGCCAAAAAAAACATGGGAACAGAGTGCCTTAACACTACGTCCTCTCTGCCTATGAAAACATTTATTTTCCCGGAAAAGAATTACAAAGAGATTATTTTTAATTTTCTTAAAATCGCTTAAATCGCTTCCTTTGTGAACGTGCTGAGTAAGTTGATGGTAGGGTCAGGGAAGATATGTTTCCTACTTACGCCTTCAAACGCTTTGATTGTCAGTGGAAAGTGGGACCGGAAGTTGAACAGAAAAGGAAATTTGGAGTGAAAGATTATTGCATATACACTCGTTTATATGTATGGTATTTTTAACCATCAAATAAATACTTTTTTACGTATGCAGTTTTAATTCTAACAATCAATGAAAACAGAAAAAAAATCCTAAAACAATCTCGGAAATCAAAATTAATTTTGTTCCAAAATTTTTAAAGTAATCTTATCAATGATCTAATTTAATAATACAAACATCATAAACACCAATTAGGTATGAAAAGAATTTATAATTGTCAAAATTTCGAGCGGTAGGCACTTTACTTTTAATGTGTGTTTTAAATAACAAAACCATATCGAGGAATGAAAAGGTAAAGGCAAATATAATTGTGTCCTTATTTAATAACACAAATTTATAAGAAAAACATAAAAAGCTGTCCTGCTCAGGCCATCCGTGGCGCACGGGTGCAAATGTGCAACTGTAAACGCGACAGGTGTGGGTTCGATTTCGGCTCGAGGAAGTTAAATATTTAATTTGTTCATTTCTCGTTCTGGCAACGAGGGAAAGCGCAGTGCAGAGTTCCGCCACTCAACACGCATTGTCTCCCGACGGAAGGGTCTCAATGAAAACAGAGTGTCTTAGCACTAGGTTCCTAGGTTCCCTCTTCGTAGGATACAAAGTGAAGCTGAAAAAGCAGATGTATCCCGCCTAGCAACCGCAACACAATTGACGGTAACCACGACGGCTGTGTGTTCAATCCACTCTCGAAGATATTTGAGTTCTGAGACTATACACCCCCCTTTCCCTTAAATCTTCCTCTCTGCCTATCTTCTCATATAAAATAGTTACTTATTTATTACAATTTTACAATTAAATTGAAAATAATAACGTTATACTTGTAAAAGAATCACTATAAAATAACTTATACAAAATAAAATTTTATTAGCACCAAGTATAATGCTGATAAGTGCTCTACGTTTTTGATAATCAACAAGCAATAAAATCATTAATTAAGAAATTAAAGCCGCGAGACGATGTTAATTAAACGTTTCTTAATATAAGACGCTGTAAGATCGTTAATTATGTTTATTCGGCTTTCTCTTATGTGACAAAGATTCTTTGGAGTTATTAAAAAATACACTAAAGCCTTTGTTTTTAGCGTCACTCTTTTTACACGCTTTTAATAGACCGATTTGCTGGTCCAATCCATGGTCTATCCATTAAGCTGGTCTGAAGATGCTGCCAGGATATTAGTAGAAGATCTTTACAAGTGTCACTAGTAAGAATTCCTATTAAAAAGCTGCTAATTTAAAGTTCCGACACTCCATTCTCCACTTTCTACCAATTTTAAGAGATTACATCTCTCGTTAACCAGGCGGAACTTTAGGCCGTGCTTTGTTAATATTAAAATAATAATTAATTATTAAATAACAATATTTATTATATTAATATAGCAAATTAAAGTCACAATCATAATAAATACTATACCATTCTAATTAATTAAATCGAACTTACTACCTAAGCTAAGCCACAATACATTGCTGTACCTAAATTGATTAAATTCTCACCACCCATAGCCATATATATTGTTAATTTCTCTACCAAAACCAGTTTTCACTTAGGCAAATTGTTTTACTAATATATAAATTCTAAAGGCACTGGTTTCGAAGATTTGGAAGTTAGTATTAAATTTGATCGGTCTGTTAATTTTGTTTCAGCCCCAATAACTCATGCTCCTTTGTGGTGTTCCAGAATGTAATACGTTAGTGAATCAAGAGTGAACTAAACTTAGATAATCTAATAATTTGCTATTAGGGGATGAAAATCGTCTTTGACTACAATATATCTAATCTCATGTAATTTTAGTTTAATTTATTGATACTACTCATCCATTTGCTGAAGCTGAAGAAACATGATGTAATCCTCACATATCAGGTTAGGCGGAAGCAGAGGAAACTTACTGTTAAGAGATTCTGTTGTTCAGTCATTTCTTCTTTGTACACAAAATAACGATAATTCAGTGATAACAATGCAATTCAATTCATAAAAGTTCATAATATTTCAACAATGTTATCTTATGACGCTATTACGTAAAATATAATTCTTATCTAATATTATATAGACTTTAAACTCTACACACATACAAATACATACATACACATTCACATTTGTAAAATTACATTAAAATTGGTTTATGAGACATTCAAATACCACCAAAGCCAAATTCTACGCGAGTTGAAGCTATAAACATTTCAGAAGGATCGTTAGAAAACAATATAACATAATTACACCGCGTGAACCCATCAAAACTTGTATATGGGCCATCAAAAATTGCACCTTTAAGGGTGCTGGAATACTGAAATACCTCGGTCGTGCAGTGGTTAGTTTACTTAGGAAATTTGGGGTTCGCCAGTTTGAATCTTGCATCGAGGTTACAGGTTGCATAAGTGATATTTATTAGTGAAAAGCTCTGTTGATATGTATTATTCGCTACTAATAAATTTACTGCGAATAGTATGTATTGAAATCTTTTAAAATGTGAGAAACAAAACGAATGCCAAAACACGAGCAGAAGGAATTAAAAAATAATATTTCTTTTTTAATTCTAATTTCTTTTTCTATTTTTTGTTTTTTTTAAGCTTAATGCTATATCTTCCACATAACAGAGAAGGCAGAGTCTGGAAATTTGATTTTAAGACATTCCGTTCTAATGAAGACTACTTTTCATTGAATTCTGTACGCATTGTCTGTTGAGTGGCGGAATTAAACGCCGCGCTTTGTCTTGTTATCAGAGCGACGAAATAAAAATAAATTATTCCCCTGAACAATAATCGAACCCATAACCGTCGCATTCACAAGCAGACACAAGACAACAGTTCCGCTACTGATGGTCTCTTGTTTTCCTTCAAGTATACATATATTATTTTAGAGGATAGTTTTGTTAGACATTATACAAATGATTAGCGATGTATGCAGCGGCTGAGGGGACCCATTTTATTACGGCGCACTTTTATAGTCACGTCAATGGCCTGTGGAAATGCTAGTTGTAAGTTTTAGCACTGTGGCCATTGAATGTGTTGGAAAATATACGCGAGATTAAAAAATATATCTCCTTTCTCTCTTCTTCGTCGTCTTCTTCATTACTGAAGCTTAGTATGACCTGGTGGAAGAGCTAACGAAATACTTCCACGCTTCTCTGTCCTCAGCTTACATTAAAGCGTTAATAATTAATTAATATTGACATCAAAAAATGTATTAAAGTTAAAAATATTTATATATTTTTTATTTCAGCCTCACGCCGTTTTATGTAGCAGGGTAAACAGAGGGAATGGTAAGTATTTTTATTTCCTCAAGTGGGAATCGAACTCACAACTTGTCGTGTTTATAGTCACATGCTTGCGCCCCTAAGCTACTACGGGCCACTATTTTTAATTTTCTAAACCACAAAAAAGCAGGTTTACTGGCCGACGTTCTACGAAAGTGTGTCCACCCCAATCCAAGTATTTTACGACTCGCCTCTACCGTTCCACAGTGAATTCTCACCCATTTCCATTTATGGCGTTCGATGAAAAAAACGCTAAACGTATCTAAAAGGGAAATATAGCTATAGACATTTGTTATACGCTTTTGATTTTTATTATTATTACAGTGTTTTATTAAGGCATTGAGAAAGGCGTAAATAGTTTTTTTTTTAGTGGAGAAGTCTATATTTTTTTATGTTGGTTCGTCTTTGTGTGTGCAGTCATTACGATTTATCGCTGAACTAAAGTAATATAAAGGTTTTTTGTATTTTTATTAATTTGATCAAACAGTATTATTATAGCTAGTAGTAATGTTAATCGAAGAAACTCCAGTTATTTAATTAACCGCTAAAATCACCGTAAAAAAATCCCATACCTGAACAATCCTCAATCAACAGTCTATTATACTTTGACTAAAAAAAATAAGTTTATATCTATATAGAGGGTACCTCTTTACATGATCTATCTATCTATCTCTAATACGACCATTGCTTAAATATAGTGTTAACACACTCCGCTCTCAAACTTCCGCCGAGTTCTGTGCGTGTTGAGCAGCGGAACTTAACGCCACTCTTTGTTTTGATACCAGACCGAGAGCTAATCCAAATACTCGATATTTGATCAGTGTCTTAAGATTTTGTTTTATATATTTATTTTTACTGACAGAGATATGTAAAAATAACAGACGTAACTATAGGCCTACCTTGGAGCAGAGGTACAAAGCGTGCTTCGCAAATTCGACAAGTTGTAAGACCGATTCCCACTCTAGGAAATAATACCTATATTAAATATTTTAATCTCTGGCAACGAGGTAAAGCGTGACGTTAAGTTCCACCTTCAGCTCGTAATGTCTTTAGAATTCGGCCTTAAGCGGAGAACGCAAAAGTTATATACAATTTTACTAAAAACAAAAAAATATTAAAACATGAAAATTGCTTTTCGGCTTACGCTGATAGAACTCTCAGCGATATTCTAGCACAAACACCACAAACTATTGATTCAGCGGTGTCAATGAATATCCAACCAATAAGATGCTTCTGTGCCATAATCCCAAGTTTATTATATCGAATTTGTGTAACAGCCCCCGGGCATGACAGACTCAAATATAGCTTATGGGTGTGTTCCACTTGCGTTCATTTTTGAACT
>JAKRZM010000315.1:186150-205848 GCA_036379175.1 Heliconius cydno galanthus
TTTTTTTTTTAATTTAGGCAGGAAGACAAAAAATAATAGTTATCTTATATCGTATAGGAGCAGACGAAATAAGAGAACAAAGAAAAGAAACAAACAAACAAAAGAACAATTGGATAATAAGTATAAACATGATTTTTCTTATGAATTAAAATTCGTCGTTGCCCAGCATCTGACTGTAGAAGTTTCGGCGCGACGGTTATGGGTTCAATTCATACAGGTCTTAACATTAGTAGCATATCCTTCTATCCTGCTAAATGTAGGACAGCGTTTATCTAAAAGAAAACCAAAAGTAAATTAATATTTCAATGCTTTAAAAGCAATACAAAGCAAAATCTCATAATAAATATACATACTCGTATAGTTAAATTAACAAAATGTGAAACAAAGGGTGACTAAATAACTCGGGGATTAGCCCATCAGCGAGCATCACCTCGTTAGGCCTAAAGACGCTGAAAGGCGACGCGCTGAGAAAATACATAATTCACGATCAAAATAGTTGCCTAATTTTGAATGTTTCAGCTTATTTTGTTTTAATGATGAATATGTGTGTTCAGGTGAAAGAGGTATAACAGCAGTTTTCGTTTTTTTTTTTAATTATTTTATTTTCTTAATGTTGATAAGACAAAGACATTCTATAGTTCAAAAAATATGCGAAAAATCCTAAGGTGTAGGATTTTTCACAACAAAAAAATACAAAAATATATATACAATCTTATTCTATATAGAGCAAATTTATAGATACTGTTAAAATATGACATCCAAGACTAGCCGTGGATATTTACAGTGTCCAAGACAATAATAAAAATATAATTATCTACTCGAATAATAATTATTTCCTCGAGTGGGAATCGAACCCACCACCTGTCGCGTTTATAGACGTACTTTGCACTACAACTGGCTCCAAATGATAAATATATCTTAATTTGTACAAAATGTTGACTTATACCTGCATTTCCTAACGACGCATAAATCAGGTCACATTGTGATATATTAACTGCTCATAATGGTGATAATGTTTCATCGCCTTCTAATTTATTTATTTATTGCTGGATAAAATTATTGGAGGTACCACCTGTTTTTTGGTAAGTGCCTGAAATTATATTGTGATGTTTGCAGGTTCAAATCAAATGTAAAAGCAAATGATTGGAAGAAATATTGTTATAGCGACTTGCAGCATATTTCAATTTTCTCTCAATGGTAAGAACAAGAAGCACGGCGTTGAGTTTCGCCACTTAACGCCTAATGCCTTCAGAATTTAGCGAAGTGTTTTAACACTAGCTTCCTGCTACCTACAAGCATGGGTAATCTAAAGAAATAAAACAATTATTTAATTAAAAACTATACTTCAACTACAATTAGATAAAGCAAATGTCCATACATTACTATGAAAAACGACTAACCCCACTATAATTAAAACATTCTGCGGGAAAGTTCTTGCCCTATTCGAATAGATCGTTAATTCTGAACTGGAAATTAATATTAGAAACCAACTAATTACACATTTTATTGGCTTTATTATCTTCATTACATGCAATGGACAAATGATTTCGATCTAATTTCTTGACTATAATAGTTGTTTTACGGATCCGCTTATAAAATTAAATAATGTCATTTACATATTTATTATCAGTTTATTTCTTTGCTGTGTATAAGTGGTATACCACAGTGTAGGCAGAGGGAACATGGGAACGTAGTGTTAAGATATTCCGTTCCCCACTTTTTGCCAATGCCTCTAGAAATTAGCGGAAAGTGGGGAACGGAGTGTGCGGGATTCAGCGTGAAGCTGATTATTATTAACTAAAAAACAATCAAACATACAAAATAAAACACTATCATAAACAAACATACAAACATAAATTATATCCCCATACAAAAAAAAAATCTGAAACAACCATTAAAACATGTTATTAGTTGAGCAAGAACAGAATCTCGACCTGATTCTTGTAGAGTATTTAATGAAGGTGCAAAAATGAAGCAACCAATCAACGGCCCGTTATGTTGCTACTAGAAGATGGCGCCGTCTGTCTGTGTTATTTCAATAGTTACTGTAAATACGATGGTTGTCGGTTCGATTCCCATTGGAAGAAATGATTATGTTTGTGTTTTTTTGTTTTGCGGCTCTCCGCGCCGGCGGATTTCGGCGGAAAGTGGGGAACGGAGTCTCCTAACTTTAGGTTCTCGCTGCTTAGCCTGTTATGTCTGCACAGCATGTAGCTGCTTTTCAAATTAAATCACCGCCATCGGTCGTAAACCTGATGGTTTGATTCACAATTCAGCATTCAGCATATTTGTTTTTGCGATAAATGGAGTGATTTATCACTAACTTCTATTCACTAAGTGCTCACGGGCGGCAGAGTAATGAAGTTGAAAATGAAAATTAACCAATCAAAGACCCGTTATGTATCTAGATGGCGCCGTAGATCATTGCAGTGTCTGTCTGTACTAAAGAATCTTGATGTGGTACTATTAACATGTATGCTGTACATTACTTCATTTTATTATCTTTTAACCGACTTCTGTAAGAAAAGGAGGTTATCAATTCGACTGTATTTTTTTTAAATTCTTTTTCTTCAGCTTCACGCTGTATCCCGTAAGCAGGGTAGGCAGAGAGAATCTAGGAACCTAAAGTTAAGACACTCCGGTGCGTTCCGTTCCCCACTTTCAGCCGATTTCTGAAGGCATTACCTGTTGAATGAATCAAAACCATGGCTTGCCTTGTTTTCATTATTATTTTTTTTATATATTTTGGTAAATAAAATTTTAAATTCTGTCATCGATGTACTAGTGGCAATTAATATTTTTAAACTTTAATATACAAAATAATATTAATTAAAAATAGAGCAATGTTTTTGAATCGGCACTTCACAAACAGGGCTAAAGTATGCTAACTCCAGTTGCCGTTAAGTCATCGTAGTATATGGTACTTGCAGGTCACCTACATATTGTACAATTCCCTTTTTATTATACTTGCGTTTTTTGAAGGAGAAAAAGACACTAATTATTACAATATTATTATCGACTGGTAGGTCACCTGTAAACCCGTCGTAACGCAGGAGTGCAAGCATGTGAATGTAACGCGACGGTTGTAAGTTCTATCCCTACTTAAAGATATTTATTATTTCTTTCATTTTATTTTTTTCGCCCTGGCACCAAGGCAACGTTTTCTGCCATTCAACACGAAATGTCTCTAACAATTCGGCGAAAAATGGGATACAGCGTGAAGCTGATATAATTTTATTTTCCCCAATCTACTCA
The DNA here is from genome assembly GCA_036379175.1 of Heliconius cydno galanthus. Taxonomy (NCBI): domain Eukaryota; kingdom Metazoa; phylum Arthropoda; class Insecta; order Lepidoptera; family Nymphalidae; genus Heliconius; species Heliconius cydno. Next base: position 189,406 of record JAKRZM010000315.1, read on the forward strand.
ACAGGTTGCAATGAAATCATTAGTGAACTTTTCTTCCTGGAATGACTGGTATAGAATCCACAACCACTGGGCTAGTAGTCAAGACCACAGACCATAATGATTAGGAGTTAATTGCTTAAAAACTCTAAATCTTTACCAAAAGAAATAATAGCTAAGAATTATTTTTTTTACCTATTTCATATAACAGGTATCAAAGAAACTAAACAAAGATAGATCTGTTATGTATTTTTTAATATTAATAACTTTTTTTCTTTAAAAATGTTATCAGATTGTAATTATTCAACAGAATAAGCGACCACACGCCCAGCCTCTCCAAATGTACCAGCTTTCGTCTCAATTCGTGCTTTATCTTTGTATTGAATCGAAAATAATAAAAAATTGTTTTACACCAACATAAACATTAATTCAATTTAAATATGAAATTGAATATATTGAATACTTGGTTTTGAAATTACCAATTGTACTTGTATTTTTTTTTGTTCAAAGAGTTGGAACTCAGAAGGGGCTTGTTAAGTGGTATTGCTATAGAATAAATTGTAATATTTATCTCATTTTTATTTTTAGAATTAGTTTTGCTCACATTTCTTAGGCCCTAATTAGAAATTCTAGTTTCATAACTTCATATTTTTTATATCCAAGTTTTTATTTTAGTGTTAATCTTGACAATTTTAAGATAGTTTGTAGGGAACGAATTCCCGCTCTCGGATATCTTTAAACTAACACCCTAAGATATGCGGGAAAACGCGTGNTTTAGGTTCTCGCTGCTTACCCTGTTATGCCTGCACAGCATAAAGCTTTTCAAATTAAATCACCGTCATCAGTCGTAAAGATGATGGTTTGATTCACAATTCAGCATTCAGTATATTTGTTTTTGCAATAAATGGAGTGATTTATCACTAACTTCTATTCACTAAGTGTTATAGCTTACGGGCGGTAGAGTAATGAAGTTGAAAATGAAAATTAACCAATCAAAGACCCGTTATGTATCTAGATGGCGCCGTAGATCATTGAAGTGTCTGTCTGTACTAAAGAATCTTGATGTGGAACAATTAACATGTATGCTGTACATTACTTCCTTTTTATATTTTAGCTTCCCGCTGTATCCCGCACTTAGCAGGATAGACAAACCTAGAGTTGAGTCACTCAGTTCCATTCCATTCTTCACTTTCCGCCGAATTTCGGAAGCATTGCGTGTTGAATGACAGAACTGAACGCCACTGTTTGCCTTGTTTTCATTGTTATTTCTTTTTTATATTTTAGTAAATACAATTTAAGATTCTGTCATCGATATACTACTGGCAACTAATATTTTTAAGCTATCATATATAAAATAATATTAATTAAAGATAAAGCAATGTATTTAAATCGGCACTTCACAAACAGGGCTAAACTATGCTAACTCTAGTTGCCGTTAAGTCAACGCAATATATGGTACTTGCAGGTCACCTACATATTGTACAATTCCCTTTTTATTATACTTGCGTTTTTTGAAGGAGAAAAAGACACTAATTATTACAATATTATTATCGACTGGTGACCTATCTGTAACCCCGTCGTAACGCAGGAGTGCAAGCATGTGAATGTAACGCGACGGTTGTAGGTTCTATCCCTACTTTCTTTTTTTTTCATTTATTTTCTCACATTCACAAATATAAAACACTTACATCTACTCCGCCAAACCATTTAAATGGTTTACCATCCCATTTAAATGGTTTAAAGATATTTATTATTTCTTTCATTTTATTTTTTTCGCCCTGACAGAAAACGTTGCCTTGGTCAACGTTTTTACTAAATCTTTACCAAAAGAAATAATAGCTAAGAATTATTTTTTTACCTATTTCATATATACTGAAAAGGTATCAAAGAAACTAAACAAAGATAGATCCGTTATGTATGTTTTAATATTAATAACTTTTTTTCTTTAAAAATGTTATCAGATTGTAATTATTCAACAGAATAAGCAACCACACGCCCAGCCTCTCTAAATGTACCAGCTTTCGTCTCAATTCGTGCTTTATCTTTGTATTGAATCGAAAATAATAAAAAATTGTTTTACACAAACAAACATTAATTCAATTTAAATATGAAATTGAATATATTGAATACTTGGTTTTGAAATTACCAATTGTACTTGTATTTTTTTTTGTCCAAAGAGTTGGAACTCAGAAGGGGCTTGTTAAGTGGTATTGCTACAGAATAAATTATAATATTTATCTCATTTTTATTTTTAGAATTAGTTTTGCTCACATTTCTTAGGCCCTAATTAGAAATTCTAGTTTCATAACTTCATATTTTTTATATCCAAGTTTTTATTTTAGTGTTAATCTTGACAATTTTAAGACAGTTCGTAGGGAACGAATTCCCGCTCTCGGATATCTTTAAACTAACACCCTAAGATATGCGGGAAAACGCGTGAATCTAAAACATAGCTACGTAAAAATATAAGCCAAAAACCAATAGAAAGGTCTTATTGCCTATAATCTTTAACACGTCGAGACAAATCGATGGAATCAGCGCGTTTAGTTCGCGTCAGAATTTTGTACGTTTCTAGCATCTCAATACAGTTACGTTATGTACGACTTTTGTAGCCTAAATAAATATATGGGCTTTTACTATACAAATACAAATTATAGTCAAAATACCCTTGGCTTTGGGTTCGATTCTCAGCGGGGGGAAATTAATGATTTTATATTATTTTCATTTCCCCTACTTGTCTGGTTTCTCTGTCTACCGTGCTACGTGCGGGATACAGCGTGAAGCTAAAAAAATAGTAATAGGTCAAGGTTCAGGTCACAAAAAACACAATTTGTTATTATCTGTAATTTTCATAATGTGTACGAATTACGTAAACTAATTTGATCGAAATGAAAATATTCTTTAAAAAATTTTAATCTTTAAAATACTACAAATTTAAACTTAAAGCGCTTTACCGCTTAAGGGGTTCAAAAAGGTTATTCTTGTCACGTGCTCCAATGACAGGTGCAGTGCTAAAAAACAAAATTGATTCTGAAGTGAGGATACCAGGACTACATATGAAAGAGTATGTTTTTTATTTGAACCAGGCTTCAATTGAATTTATCCCTACTTAAAATAAAATTTGATTTAAATATCATTGTAGTGTGAGTTTAGTTGTAAAATAGCCAATGCCTCTAAAATTAATGGAAACTCTAGCATGAGCACAATATTTTCAAACTATTTTTCCCTCCTTTTTTAAGGTTAACGCTGTATACCCCGCTTAGCAAGGTAACCTGGCAGAGGGAACCTGAGAACCTTATTAAGATACTCTGTTCCCATTAAGACACTTCCGTATCCCACTTTCTGCCGATTTTATTTACAGTCGGTCAATGTATGTTGAGTGGCGGAACACAACCCCGCGTTTACCTTTAAAAATGCTATAAAAGAGTACCTAAATATGAAAAATAAACGTTTTCCACGCAACCAAAATCGGATATAGCACGAGATTAAAACCACTTATTGTGGTTTCCACTCGCACTGTGGTTGCTAACTTTTTAAACTCCTCTGTAATATAGTACATTGGCTTAGGTGCGATATGTGTACAGTCTATTTGTGGTCGGTAACTGTAACGAAGTTTCGAATCCTGCTATTTCTATGCTTACTTTTTTTTCTCTTATCTTCACGCTTTATCACGCATGACTCTAAAAATGTAATGTTAAGACACTCAGTTTCCTCCTATTTCGTTTAATTTTCAAGACATTCAATTCAATAAATTCAAGGCAATAAAATACCTCATTCCTCTGAATTGGAAATCGAACCCATAACCATATTATTAAGTACAACGTGTACACATTGTCGTTATTCCAGTCCCTATGACAGTAAAGATTGCACAATCTTATTGCACTATAATATATAAAACATTAGACAAGATCTTCGAAGTCTATACACTTTTCTATCCATTTCAATTCCCTCATTAAGCACAATAAAATTTCCTACATCAATTCGGCTTCACTATACGCCTTGAGTATTTCACAAATGCTATCCTTTCCATACTATTTTTAAGGATATAAAGTTGAAAATCCAAGATAGGATTGCTAAAAAACTTGGTAGAGTATGGAGGCTGTCCATTCATTGTGGATAGCATAGATTGATGGGCGGAGTTGGCGAAGGTATGTGGTTCACCGCAATGTTGGAGTCTTTTTAGTGTGGACGATGTTGAGCTTTAAACCATGGATAATTTTGAATAAGGTTATATTTGGTGTTTTACTAATAATAGTGATAGTGACTAATGATTTCTTGACTTATTTCTATTTCTTGTATATTTTACAAAATGCAGTTAAGGGAGATGGAGGATTCGTTTTTATTTTATTGCATCTTTTTTAGTTTTGAGAGAACAAAAATCATGTTATATCACGCATATAGCAGCATAGACAACAATTTCTATAACTAACCTCAAGACAGTCCGTTTTCCACTATCTGGAAAATTTCCAAGACATTTCGTGGCAGAAATCAATACAGAACTTCGTTTATCAGAGTAGCGAAAAAAACAAAATAATATATAATCTTTCAACCCACAACCGCCGTGGTTATAGATTAGACGCTGTCTCACTGCGCCATAACGGCCTCAATTATGTTATATTACTTTTAATGTCGTGCAGTCTAAATTTCTTTATCGTTAAGACACATCACGACGCAAATCCAACTGATATATGGATTGAACTAAAAATCCCATAGAAAAGTCGCTTGCAATCCCAAGCATTATTTTAAAGTAGTTTATTTATAGCTTTGAATGAATAATTATGATGACTGAAAGTGAACTCTTTGGCGTTGTTGTGAACATTTTTCTTAAATGTTAATATATTTTATAAAAAAATAATAATACATAATTAAATATTAGAAAATACTTAAATACTGCCCCAATAGGAACTTTGAAAAATCTCTCTTAATGTTGGTCTCACGCTGTAGCGCCCACATAGGGTAGTCAAAGGAACCTGACCCAGAAAATTAACATATTTTATATTAAATTTCCTCGCGTGAGAATCGAATCCACAATTCGAAGAATCGAACCTTTAAGCTTGTGTCCCTGGACCACCAGCCCCTACCGAGGTCATAATAGTATTACAATTATATCACATATAAATAAAAAATCGTATGTGTCGTAAGATATAAAACACAGACAGTTAGTGCAGCTCATGAGGGCAAGTTAACTTGATATATGGAGCGTATTCGAAGTAGCGTAGGTGAGTCGCTTGTTGCGAACTCGGTCGTGGTCGTCACGACTTAACCCTGTTCTTTTATATATTCTCTGTTTTACTCTCCTCCGGAGATAGGAGATATTGTGTGAAATCACTCTATCTTATTCTTTTTAAATCTACACTAAAATGTTAAACGATAATATTATAAGGATTAAAGACAGTAAAATTGTGATTAAAGATAAATTAGTTCCAAAAATGATTTGCAGCTCCGTGTTATCTTGTATGTACAGCAGGGTAGGAAGAAGGAATCTAGTGCTTAGACACTCCCTTCCACACGCACAACATAATTTTCGAGATGTTACGTTGTAACCATAGCGAAGAAATGAAAATAATGAACTCCCCCGACTGAGAATCGAAACCACGACCGTCGTTGACTGCATTGTCAACAAAATACGAAACGTAAAAACGTCGAGACATTACATAATTAAATTCCTGAACTGCATAAAAAAACAAAAAATAACAAAAAAAGACTACCCACCGTACATTTTGGCACTATCACAAAAATTGGTCACAATTCTCTATTACAATATTAACACTTCCTATATAAAACTGGCTACAATTTTACGATTTACATACAAATGATTAACTTGTGGCTCTTATTATTTGGGGGTTAAAGGTTATTTTTAATTGATATTTCGTTGAAGAGTTGGTTTGTTGATGCAAGTTGTAGAATTGCCAGCAGAGATGGTCACTCGGGGCCAGTTGCTCTCTACGTATTCAGTTATGCATATATGGTGACGATTTTAGCGTAATGGTTTTCATACATTGCCTGTTTTATTAGTTAATCAAATAAAAAACACGAAAACCCAAAATAATTTCATATATGAATGTATAGTATTTACAAGGTTTTCTAATTTGTGGATAATCCGTAATTTTCCTTATTTAATCTGTAATTATCCTTTTTTTAGCTTAATATGCATCCTACATAGAGCCAGATAGCCAGGGGTACCTGGGAACCTTCTGTTAAGATACTTCATTCTATTAAGACGTTTACGTTTCCCACTATAAACACATTTAAAAATAGCCTATTTATATTTTAGATTATTTTAAATTAATTCATTCCGAAAATTTGTAAATTTGTCAATCCAAACCTGTATTTCGTCTAATAACAAGTAAATATCTTTTTATTTTTTACGCTCCAGTATAATAAAAGTCTAAATAAATTGCGTTAGATATATTATTTCATTGGACCGTGCAGGCGAAGCCGCAGGTATAACTTAATCCATAGTAAGTCAGCAATGTATATATTCCAGCAGAAACACCTCACCTCGACCCACCCCCTGCACTCGAGGTGTCAATTTTTGCCAATTCCCAGCGCCATATTGAAAGAATGCCATTCGGAATTTTTTCAATGGTCATTTTCGACGGAGTTACGTTTTTTTGAATGGAAAAATCCAGAAAAGTGTATCTTGTTTCATTGTTTCGTTTAAAAAAAAAATCTGATCGTATATCGTTAAATTTCACTGAACACTCCGCTAAGCATTTCGAAATACTTTTAATTGGTACGGTATGTGGACTTATATGAATGGGGGGATTATAATTAAAATATTGAATTTTATGTTTCTTTTTGGGTACAAAAGTCGTATTAACAGTATTTGTGTAAGTATGAAAAGAGAACTGCATGTTATGTTTTTCTTTAATTTTTTAATGGTTTCTAGCTTCACTTTATATCCTGCATATATCAAGGTATGCAGAGAGAACTTGGGAACCTGGGAACCTAGTGTTAAGATACTTAATTCCCATAAAGAAATTTCCGTTACCCACTTTCGTTAAAATTGTTTCGTTACCAGACAGATCGAGGAATTGAAAATATTTGATATTTCACTCCCCGAATTGGAATAGAACTAACAACCATAGCATTGTGACCCTCGAGCCACGACGGTCTCTGTCTAATATGCCAACCAAAAATACGTAAAAAACACGAATTAAAACAAACATAGAAGTAACTATATATTATTTCTGACAATTTAACCCAAATGATAGTACGTAACGACGCGGTCGCAGAATGTTACAACTTAAACTGCCCAAGTTTTACCGTGCCCGGTAAGTTTTGATTAAAACAGCCCGATAGTTGCCCATACTTGCCCATAGTTGCCCTATGGGTTTACACACCATCGACATTACTTGACATTAATTTCCAAGACGATTTCATGACGATATAGGAATATGTGCAGGTCTTGTTTATTCTTAAATTAGTTTTATTCTGAGAGGCAGAATCTTAATGCAGCTTCACGCTTTTTCGATAGACTTACGTATTAAAATATAGTGATTTTCTAGGAGCTATAAATGATACTAGGAGCTATGAACTTCAGGTAAGAGTACGATAGGAACATCCAGGTTTTGGTATCATCACATCATTTTGTCATACTTATCAACTAACTAACGAGTACTCGTGCGTATAACTTCCATGTTTCGTGATTATGCTAAAAGTGCACCAAATTCAGTTTCTTAGATTTAAAATAGATAGTACGTTAAAAAAATATGTATAAAATCATTTTAACATTAAACACTAAAAAGTTTGTATAGAAATAGTTAAGAGACAACGTAATAAACTAATAGCCGTGACCAACCAGGAACATGTGCGCGGCCTTGGAGGATGACGAGACGTATGATTCACTTACGGCTAGAGTTTCAGGATTATTTTTAAAATCCATAATCATGCCTTATGGTGTAGTTAGGACATCATTTGAAATAAAAATGTTTTTTTTTCTTTAATTTGCATTGTTTTTTCAGATTTATGCTACCATGTAAGGCACAAGGCATATGAGCGCTCGGGTCACCTAATGGTGAGTGGTCACCGCCGCCCACGATCCCGTGAAACACTATGGCCCATCTTGCCACCTATACTTTGCCCATATATATCAGGGTAGTCCTAAAGATTCTCTGCTTGTCTTGGATTCAATTTTAGCACTTTAAAAAATTTTACAGCATGTTTACAAAGGCGACCAATTATTTTCATTTCCTTGTTCTAGCAAAACGACAAATCGCGGTGGTGAGTTCCCTCGAAATTTTCCTCCGTATATTATACTGAAAATTAGCTTCACGCTCTATCCCGCACACAGCAGGGTACTTAATGTTAAGACATCCTGTTACCCACTTTCCGCCGAATTCTAGAGGCATTACCGCACTTTGCCTTGACACTAGAGCGAAGAAATGAAAGTAAAAATTTAGATAAATATTTTATTTACTCGAGTGGGGATCGAACCCACAAGCAGTCGATTTTACAGTCACACCTTGTGCCCACGACTGGCCTCAAAATATGCCCTGAACACGTTCTACCCAGAAAAATTCAAAATACCCAACATATGTAGATAGTAATATATGTAAAAGAAAATTCAAGATAATATTTAGTAAACTTCAACAAAATAACGCCATCAAAGTTTAAAATAGACCGCACAGTTAGTCAGCGGTGAGTCAGTGGCTCGTTATATTTGTGTATAACAAAGTGACATGTCACTTTAACACGCACCGTGTTTAACGACTGATTTAAATTTTATGTTGAATCTGGATTTAGATGTGAGAAAATTGTTTATTTGATGTTATAATATATGAATCGATTCTGAATTTTTATATGTATTTTACAAACTATCCTTAGATAAAGAAGATCTAATTTAGTTTTAAAACTAAATTACTTACACCAAGGTTCACACAACATCCAATACAAAGAACTGGGTGTTGAGTGGCTGAACTCAACGCTGTAAAACAAGGAAATGAAAATGTTTTTCCTCCGAGTCAGAATCGAACCCACCACCATCGACTATACAATCAGACTTTCTGCCACTGCGGCACGAGTGAGGCACTCTAGAGACGCTGTACCCCGCACACAGAATTGTAGATAGAANCATTACATAAATCAATTAAAACGAAATGCAATAATTGCGAAATTATAATTAAAACTAATACATAGCAGCGCGCCGTCATATATATATAACATAATCTATACATTTTTTCACTGACTGGAGACAAATTTCTTTTTAACAATCAGAAAAACCGACTGGAGAATCGAATTGAGTGTTCAACTATAATTCAATTATAATATTCAATGCAATATTGCTTTTGAATTCATTTAAATAAAACATATTATATATAGTTCGGTTACTTTATTCCCAATTGTTTTTTTATGGCTTCCCTCATATAGTTCCTCCATAATGGTCTAGTGGATTTCGTTTTAAGACACTACTTAACACTAACTTCCATCTCTTGAACGGTGGAACATAACGCAGCCATTTATTTCTTTGACAGAGCGTGGAAATGAAAATTCAATCCTCCGAATGGAAATTGAACCGTTGCATTAACAGTTATATGATGTGTCGCTGCGGCGCGACGGTTTCAAGAATCCTATATTTATCAAAAATTTAAAAAATAATATATCTTGGGTTAGACCTATTTTACTCAGAAAGCAGCATATTTCCCATTGATTACAGATTTGTTCAGCAAAATTATATCAAAAATGAAATATAGCCTGAACCATAACCAAATACACTTGTATTGCTGACCGCACGTCATTAATTACTAAAACTAAAGTACAGTACATATTGCGAGAGGTAGCGGGCGCGATATTCATAGATTTGGTCACGGGTTCATTATTATGGCTTTACTTTTTTCCTTCTCGGAAAAACGAGTTATATTTACTTATTCTGAGGTCTTTCTGAGGTCAAAATTAACAAATTAAATCAGCTTCACGCTGTACCCCGCACACAGCAGGGTAGGCAAAGGGAACCTAGTGTTAAAACACTCCGTTCGCCACTTCCTGCCAAATTCTGGAGGCATTGTGTGTTGAGTGGCAAAATTCAACGCCGCGCACAAATATAACATGATGGAAAATGACAAAATTTCACTCAACCCCAATACCTCTTGATATATAGGTTTGTATGTGCATAGCTTTGACGATTTCCTTTAACTAAAACAATTAACTGACTCAACATAAATGGGGGTACCTTTAGTATCTACCTCACGTACAGGACTTACCAATAAGAACACAAATTCTGGTTATAGCATCGTTTTCCTTATTTATTTAAATAAAATCGAATTTTAAGGAATATAAAGTTTAAGCAATATTACAAAAGATTTAAAATTATTGTGAAATTTAAGATTTCATTTAATTTGATCATAATATACATACATATTATATTAATAGCTTTTCTATATTTATAGCGTAAATCATTTGTCTTGTACTGAACTTTCTCTTTTTTTACTTCTTGCCGTATCCCGCTTATAGGATAGGCAGAACAAACATAGTGTTAAAACACTCTGTTCACCACTTTCCGCCTAAATCTTGAGGCATTGCGTAGAATTAAAGCCGCGCTTTGCCTGGTTACCATAATGAAGAAATAAAAATTATTATATTACATATTATTTATTTATTCCAAGTGGGAATCGAATCTAAAACCGTTGCGCTTACAGTCACACGCTTGCGCCCCTGCGCCAAGACGGCCTTAGACATAATATCAATTTAATCTATTGAAATTCTTTGAACTAAGCCAATACAATGCCTTCCAATTCGTTGTTCTAGTTAGTATCGATCAATAATTATTGAATGCACGGTACTTGTAATTTGTAAAGAATATTTAAAGAAGGTAGCAATTACAGGCAGAAAATACACTATAAATTCACTTTTATGTGGGTAATTCTCCTTTTTTCTACTATTTTGTTTTTTAATTATTTTTTTTAGCTTCACAATATACCCTGCATAATGTAGCATAGGGAACCTAGAGTTAAAATTCTCCGTTTTCCACTTTCCGCCGAATTTTCCAAGGTATCAGAGCTTTTGCCATGGTATCAGAGTGAAGTAATGAAAACATTGATAAATTCATTTCCCCGATTGGGACCGAACACAATCGGCACATTGTTCTTCAATTTCCATCTAAATCTGAAACACTGGCTGTCAATTGGCGGAACTCAACCCCACACGCTATCTTACTAGACTGGGGAAATAAAAATAATTACATTTTGCTAAGACTGAATAAAAAATAAACGTATTTCATCAGTATTTTTAGATGTTGTTAGTAAGAAACTAATGACGATACATGATTGCGTACTTTTCAATCCGCCCAATTAGTTCCGTAGCGAGTACTCCCCAATTAATATTTGAAAATGGGGAATTGATTTACTTTTTTTCTTTTTCTTGTTTTTTTCCTTATGAAAAACCGAATTCTGAAACCAAATGTATTTTTTATCTTTGTTGTTTTTTAAACATTGCACGTCAAGCGGCGGGACTCCTCCTCATCTGACTGGCCTCCAGAATTCGGCTCCATGGGGAATAGAGGGTCTTAGCACTAGGTTCCCAATCCTCATCTGCCCTCCCTGCCATGAGCACAGCGTAAATCTAAAAAAAATAGTTTTAATTAAACTCTCATAATCTATACCAACAGTCATCTATCTAAAATTTCATAGTAAGCACAATTTGACGTTGCAACAATATTGTGCTATACATTACTTAAAAAGTAATTGTAAATTATTTTTATGAAAACAAAAAACCGGACTGCTTAAAAATATTCGACTGAAAAATTTCCACTTTTCAGATTAATATTTTTAAATTTAAGTATGAATCGATGCTTATATAAAAATCGACTGAATAATTAAAAACGCTAAATCGTGGCGCTAGCGTGACGTGTAAAACTAAGTTCCCTTTGCCTACCCTACTGTGTGCGGGATACAGCGTGAAGCTGAAAATTATTATAAATTAATTAAATAACCTATAATATTTTAAAAATCATATCCAAAGAATCTATCTAAAAACATAAAATGAATCATGAAACTGAAAAACCCTACACTCTAAGCCGTACACCGCTCGTTACACGGTCAATATTTGCACAAGTGTCTGTCTGTGTACGTAAAGTTCAACGTACACTGATCGATCATATTTTTATTTAGCTAGTGTTAAAGGAAGTACTAGTATACTATATAGTAAATAATATTTGTATAGTATATTATATTTATTATTATAATAATATTATAGAGGAAAGAGTTTGTATATAAAACGCTATAATACCGGCAAGAACCTGCTCATGGCAAGGTAGACGATGGGAATCTGGTATTCTAGTATTCAAACACTCCGTTTTCATTAAGAGATTTCTGTTCCCAAATTTCAGTACTCAACGCCGCGCGTTGCCTCGCTACCAGGTCGAGGACACGAAAATATCAAATACCTCATTTTCTCGAATAGGAATCGAAACCACAACCATTAACAGTCACACACTTGTGCCCCTGCACTACGACAATGTTAAAATTAAAATAAATGAATGCCCTATATATATAGGAGAAGCGCCAAACCTGTACCAATATGTCCCCATACTTTGTCACTAAATATAGCCGTGCCGAAATAAGCGCCGTGTTAAAACGTGCTATTGAAATCTTATGTTGAAAATATATTTTACAGATTAGATTCTAGACCTAGTGACGGCAGCAAGCCTAGGTTCGAATCTCACAAGGAACCCTGGCGACTTCCTCTCAAGCAGCCTCGTAATACTGGCAGTTTCTCAGGGGCAGAGCGAAGAAATGAAAATATTTATAAATAATAATTAATTCTCTCGAGTGAAGATCAAACCCACAATCGTCGCGTTACATTCACATCTTTGTACCCCTGCATCTCTATAACCTCTTGGTAAATGCAGCATAATAAAAGTATTATATGTGATAAGCGGGCGAAGCCGCATGCGGCCACTAATATAATATACATTTATTAAGCACAATTAACACAAGTGTACACTAACACTTAATTACTTCTGGTATAAACCTGACAGGTTATTTATCATCACCAGTTCTTTGTCTTCGAACCAGGTCGTATCACTGATAAGGGCATTATTACAAAAAGGTACGTGAAGTTAGGTATATATAAAATTGATACAAAGGATTCCTTTTGTTTGGACATCGTCACGGTGCAAGTGCATAACAGTTGTAATTTGTCACGGTTATAGTTATAATTCATAGTGATTATTTGTGGCTATTTATACAGTTGAATTTTTTATATTTTTATGTTTCACGCTGTGTCCCGTACATAGCAGCATAGGCAGAGAGAAATGTGGAATTTTTCCGCCAAGTTCTGGAGGCCTTGCATTTAGTGGCGGAACTTAACGCCGCGGTTTGTCTTATTATCACAGCGAGCAAATGAAAATATTGAATATCTATGTATATACCTTAAATCCTGAAATTGAACTTACAACCAGTACATAACAAAACATTTCACAACTGATATATAATGTTTTTTACATAATAAAAATAATAATTTCTTATATAAACTAAATTACCTTCCAAGTATATGACATGAGCCGTAAAATAGATACTTTTTCCAACAGCGCCAAGAGGCCGTGAAATTACGCTGATTTTCAAAAACAATTTCCTCGTAAAGTTGCTTTATTTTGTTCAAGTGGTTTTTTTACTAATAAATTGTAAATATTTATGTATACAGGCTAGTCGTGGGGCAGGGACACAAGCGTGCGTGTGACGTGGATTCGATTCTAGAAAATATCAAATGTTTACATTTTTCTGGGAAGATTTTAGAGAGGAACAGACTGCCTTAACACTAGGTTCCCTCTGCCTACCCCGCTGTATGGATACAGCGTGAAACAGATTTTTTCTCGTTCTGGTAAGTTTGAAAGTAAGTCGAATATATGAACAAAAGCTAATTTTGAGAACGTACGAGTAAAAAAAATATTAAATATTTATTACCTCGAATCAGAATCAAATCCACAACTAGATTTACAGTTGTGCGCATATACCCCTGAGCCATTTCATTCAAGATATCGTTATAATCTTGGTGCTTAAAACTATTCTTAAAAAAAATGACCTTCTATAATTATAATTTCCCCTCTAAATTCGTACATTTTTCCTCAAATTATAATTTCCCCCCTAACTTCATAAAATAGTACAAAAATGTAACAAAAGGTGACCAATTCATCAAGATTATTCAGATCAAAGTTAACACTGGTTTAGTGTAAACGCCACCTCATTCGTTATTTGTAACGAAATTATATTAACGTGTTAATTCTTTTGTGAAACGCCGTTATTGTTTTTATCTGATTGTAGAGGGGTAGAAAATAGGTGACACCATAGTAGTACAGTGGAAAATTCTCTGAACATATATGCTGTGAGTGTAGGTTCAATTCCGGCGGCGGGAGAGAAATTAGTGTCGAGTCAAGACTTTGAGTTTCTTCACATAATAAATCGACAGGCAGGCATTTGCAGACAGTTGTAAATGGATTTCTTAACAAAGAAAAGGGAGATAGTATTGAGATGTGGGTAAATCTATGTATATTATTAAGAGGTGGCCGGGTCTCTAATGGTCACTTGTAAGCGATGAACATCTTACTGAAGTCGTATTAACAAATATATAATGCACAAAAAAATACATTTTTACATGAACTATTTTACTGAGAAGAGCATTGGAGTCTGTTCACGTTGACTCCTATGCTCTTCTCTTTTCTTCGAACAAGCAGTTAATTTTTTAAAACTTTAGAATACGAAAATGCATTTTATTAATAAGAATCTATTTTATCAACTTTACATTCTTCTAGTGTAATAATAATATTTGTATACAATTCTATAAACGAGTTATGAAACCACAACCACCACGTTAGCACCACTAATTCCCTTAAACCACAATAGATAAGCAGGAATAATCTAAAATGACATATTTTTTCACGTGCATACAACTAACGAGGGTTTCACTCTGCAACGTCGAGCATGGAATAAGTATATTAATCATTCACACGGTCACACGAAAACAGTGTTGCTACACTGACGGCCATTTTTAAATGTACACAATAAGATTAATTTTTTTATGTAAAAAATAACATTACTTAGCGTTAGTTTCGAAACGAATATTTATCTTTTTGTAATTTAGTAAAATAAAAAAAACTATATAAAGGAAAAGGGTATGGTCTGAATGTATGAAAGTTTATTAGTTTTAAATTAGAAAACTTTTTTCTAATTGACTATTTATTCATAAGGTGAGTTTTGTGGTCAAGATTTTAATTATAATAAATTTAATAAAATAAATCTCGATTTCACTTAAGATTAAATACCAAGATCCCTCTTATATTAAAATGTAATAAAGCCTAACGGAAATAACAAAAAAAAAATTATGACACATTCTAAGTGCTGGATACGTCGAAACGATTACCAAGATGTAATATAGCCTATAGTTCCTAACACAAAACAATTTATCAATTCCCACCAGTAGTTCATGAGATTACAGTGTTTAACCATACATTTTGTTCAGCTTTATTATATAGTATTTAATTAATAAAGACACATTAATTTTCGTCCTTATAATCAAACTATAACTAAAGTTAACAAGGACTATACACAGTAAATAATATTTTTCTTAAATAATAAATAAAAATAAACACTTTGAAATGGATGTATGTATTTTAAAATGACAATACATTTTTAAAATAAGTCCGTCCTCAACCGTGACAAATGTTTCGTTTTCCTCGATTAAAGCCTTTCACTACTTCCTAGAAGGTCGGTTATGAATCAGTATGGTATGACATGGCATCATCACTTCTGATTTAATATTAAAAAGAATGTTGTAAACATATAAATACAAGTATATTATATGTCAAGAATAATTAAGAACTCTAGTTTAGCGGATTTCTCACGTCGTACTAGTGAATTTAAATTATATTAAAGTAATGCCTAAAATTATTATATTAAAACAAAGTACTATGTCAATCTTTTCTACGAAAGATGTATAATGAAACATCCTTAAAATAGTGAAAATAAAAAACAGGTATTTATCGATAAATTTTCTTCAGTTATATTATATAGAGACCGTTGTGGCCCACAAGGGTGTGACTATAACGTGACGGTCGATATCCACTCGAGGGAATTATTATTTATTAATCTTTTCATTTTCTTACTCTGACGACAAGGCAGAAGCCAGGCGTTAAGTTTAAAAAACTCGGCGGAAAGTCTCTCTGCCTAACAGCAGGGTTGCTGTATGCGGGATACACCGTGAAGCTGATTATCTATATATATAAAAGGACTTGTCTTCACTGACTGAGGTAAGACACACGCACAGCCTTAACCGCTGTGCGTAGAAACGTTAAATTTGGACAAAAGTTTACTTTCGTAATCTGGACATCCACTAAGAAGGTATTTTGAAAAATTTTAACCCTAAAGGGGTGAAATAAGGGTTCAAAGTTTGTATGGAAAAAAATTTAAATCGGCACCGATTTTTATAAAATTTAAAATTTAGATTTTTAAAAGTATTTAATTGAACACGTGTTTC
>JAKRZM010000315.1:206452-251911 GCA_036379175.1 Heliconius cydno galanthus
TATATCGTAGACATAAGAGGATTATAATATTGAACCCTCCTCTCGCTAAGTCTGGCTAATGCAAAATTGTTTAATAAACATTTCCTCCCAGGATGTAAGCTGTGAACGGAGAGATCAGACGGTTCCTATTTCCTTTGATGAACGCTAACGATTTTCCTTTGCGTTACTCGGTTGGTTCTCTTAGATTTTTTTTTGGAATCACGCAGTATCCCGTAATTAGCAGGGTAAGCTGAGGGAACGTGAGATTCTAGTGTTAAAATACTCCGTTCCCATTAAGATACTTTTGTTCCCCACTTTCTACCGAATTAAAGAGTGTGGGAAACAAACTCACAGCCGTCGCATTTAGGGAACCTACTGTTAAAACACTTCGTTCTCCGTTTCTATTTATTAATTTCTGAGACATTGCGTGATAAGTGGGGGAACTCCATGTTACGCTTACTTTAGGAATTACATTAGTATTTTTTTTTTCATTTCCCAGATCTGATATAAAGAAGCGTTTAGCACCGCCACTCAATGGACATTGTATTATATTCAGTAGAAAGCAGCCTGGTGTGTGAAAAACATAAAATTTTCATATGTAAACATATACCTAATCTAATATCAAACCTACGTACTCCGCCTTACCGGTCCCAGACTGCGCGAACATATTTAAACATTAATGAGCTTCACAGTCGAGATTATCATTATTTTGTATTTACAAAGCTCTTTCCCGTTAAAACCGTATAATTCCTAAAGAAGATTACTCCAGGAAAAACTACGGGGGAAATGGAAAGACAATAATTTGTTTTTTCCTGAAAAAAAAACAGTATTAAACAAAGTAAATAGTTTAGTAGGTTTTGATCTATTATTTTCATTTCATTTTGTTCTTTTCCAGATAAATTGTACATATTAAACAAAGGTACGCGCTTTGTGTTTACTGCCTTGTTGCGTCGATATTCCTATACGCTTTTTCATCGTCAAGCACTAGATTCTACTGTTTTCTGCTCAAATATAAGATATAATTTTAATACTTAGATAACTAGCCTTTTATAAGTCCCTATAATAATTAAAAGATTTTAACCTAATTCCTAAACGTTGAGAAGTTGAGTCTTCTATCATCAATATCAGCTCATTACATAGTAAGTGTGTATAAAATTCGAAGGTTTCTCCTGTTTTTTATGAGATTTCATCATCACATCCTGGCATAGTGGTAATGGGACCAATGGGAAAGTACGCACTTATTAAAAATAATTCAAATCAGTCCACAAATAATAGAAAAATGAACAGACATAACATAACATAACATAACAAATTTAATTAAACATATATACAACCTCTACCTTTTAGACTAAGATGTCAGTTAAAAATTCATCTCTCATAGTTTCAAAATAGCGACAAAATGAACAAATCCCATTATATATAATATAGTAACGCAATAAGCACTCGAGGGTATTTCTAAAGTGCATAATTTAAAGTAAACTAGAAAGAATGAAGACGCCAAAGCGAAAGCACTCTGTTTACATTTCTTTGTGATTCTTAATAATATTTTAAAAGGTTTTCTCAATAGTCATAATAATGTAAGTCGAGTCATTTAGTGATAAGATGGAGAAGTTCTTTAACCTCGTAAAGTAGAATGGCGTGCAAGATTTATTTAATCAAGCACACAGCTGGGTTGGTAGAGGGAACCTGGGAACCTACTGTTAGGAACCTCCGTCACCTATTAAGTTCCTCACTTTCTGCTGAATTTTGAGGCATTTCGTGTTGAGTGGCGGAACCCAACACTTTGTTTGAATTGAATTAAAATATTAATTATTTCATTCCTCTGGGTGTGAATCAAACCCAATCTCTATGAATATACTAGCTATCCGCTCGTGGCTTCATCCGCTGAAACTGCTAAATTAGTTATTGATATTGAATCACATACGTGTTTTAATATAATAATGCATTTTTACAGCTCACTTAAAATTTCTAATGCAAAAATGATTAAAACCTTACCATTTCGGTATCGATAAATAACACTTTAAAAATAAAAAATGATAAAATAAAAAAAAAACATTTTATTTTAAATATTTCTAAAATTAAAGTAAAAGATTTAAAAAAAACAAATAATTAGAGTGGTTTGTAAAATCAATCGTAGTCGCGTGCCGCTCGCCGGTCACCGGCTGCTTGACGTGACGTTTAGCGATAATGGCCTGGGGACTGTACACTTACCTATTTTAAAACTTTAAAAAAAGTAATATAATGACATTTACATACAAAAAAACGGCCAAGTGTGAGTCGGACACGTGCTCAAAATCACGTTTGTTGTATGGGAGCATCCTAAAATATTTGTTATGTTTTTTTATTGAAAACGTATTAAAATTTTAACGTAGCGGGACTCGAACCCGCGCCTCATTTACCATCCAAGCATTCTGAACACTAAACCATACATATGTAAGTTAGACTATATTACTTTCATCATATTAACCAGCAGAGGCTAGAGTTAGAGACCGAATTATATAGATCCTTTTAAAAATATACCTATAGATCCACATTATTTTTTATATTATTTTTCAGCTTCACACATAAATAAATTATTAAATAATAATTAATTACCCCGACTGGGATCGAACCCACTAACGTAGCATTACAAACATTTGTGTACCACGCACCTCAAATCGATCTACATCTCAATTTCTATATAATATTTTAATTTTTTTTCATTTCAATGTAAAGGGGTCTCAACAACAGCTATGTAACACGTACATACACCATTATTCACATGTAAGCATGGCGTGGTCTGACTTTTTAATTTTTCCATTGCGAATATGATAACGAAATATGGTTTTAAGGGAATGTGGGTAGAGATATAAGTTTTNCTTGACGTGACGTTTAGCGATAATGGCCCGGGGACTGTACACTTGCCTACTTTAAAACTTAAAAAAAGTAATATAATGACATTTACATACAAAAAATCGGCCAAGTGTGAGTCGGACTCGTGCACAAAATCACGTTTTTTGTATGGGAGCCTCCTAAAATATTTGTTATGTTTTTTTTATTGAAATCGTATGAAAATTTTAACGGAGCGGGACTCGAACCCGCGTCTCTTTTACCATCTAAGCATTCTGAAGACTAAACCATACATATGTAAGTTAGACTATATTACCTTCATCATATTAACCAGCAGAGGCAAGAGTTAGAGACCGAATTATATAGATCCTTTTAAAAATATACCTACTATAGATCCACATTATTTTTTATATTAATTTTCGGCTTTACACCGCGCTTTTACCTTAGTACCAGAGATTATTATTTAAAAATTATTAAATAATAATTAATTTCCACAACTGAGATCGAACCCACGAACGTTACATTACATTTGTGTACTACGAACCTCAAATCGATCTACTTCTCTATTTCTATACAATATTTTCATTTTTTTTTCATTTCAATGTAAAGGGGTCTCAACTACAGCTATGTAACACGTACATACACCATTATTCACATGTAAGCATGGCGTGGTCTGACTTTTTAATTTTTCCATTGCGAATATGATAACGAAATATGGTTTTAAGGGAATGTGGGTAGATATATAAGTTTCACTATATTTTAGGGAACGGAGTGACTTCTGCGCTGTGTTGTGTTGTGGTCGAACGTGCCGGTTGAGCACTAATCGCTTCGCTAATGTAATTTTGTATGGCAAACATACGAAGAAGCTAATCGCTAATAGCAATGCCAGCAAATCTGTTTGCAAAAAGATCCTAATTCATAATAATCACGATCATAAATGTTTTCCCGCTTCACGCTTTTTCCCGCATAACGAGATAGACGGGGAAAATCTAGGACCAAGTTTTATTACGCTCCATTCTCCACATTGGGGATAGCAGGTGTTTAGTGACGTAACTCAACGCCGCTCGTTATTTTATAAGCACGAGTTATAGTATGACGAGTATATTAATACGATTTCAACATAATCTTTAAACTGACAGAGACTAGCTACCATTTACACATACACTCAATTATATTGTTAGTGATATGTCACTATATTTTCAAAAGTGATACAACACTACTTATTTATTAACCTAACCCGTAAACGACACTAAAAATGTAATACCACTACCGTTTACATTTTATTGTATGCAATGTCCATATACGTGTTTAGCTCCACGTTAGTATGACGAGGTGTATAAATAATAAATCTCTGTGGTTACCCACGGTGCACCTAAAACCGTTTAGAATAGCGGACTTTTATATTGTTTATTTATTTGAAGGCAGGTAAATGTTATATCATAGGTTGTGGATTCGATTTACACTCGAGAAAATGAAATATTAAATATTTTCATTGCTCTGTTCATGAGGAACGACACACTCCTACACTCCTACACGAAATGTCTCCAGAACTCAGCGGAAAATGAGAAACGGAAGTGTTTTAAGGGGAACGCAGTTTATAAATATGACTATCGTTTCAAAGTTGAAATAATTTAACCGCACACGCAATTGTTATC
Source organism: Heliconius cydno galanthus (assembly GCA_036379175.1). NCBI lineage: Eukaryota > Metazoa > Arthropoda > Insecta > Lepidoptera > Nymphalidae > Heliconius > Heliconius cydno. The sequence goes on from JAKRZM010000315.1 coordinate 210,916, forward strand.
GATTCATCTCCCGTTTGGGTGAAGCTAATTTTAAAAATATTTTTATGTTATGTTTTTCAAATAAAGTACAGCGTTAAGTTACGCCAGCCAATAGGCATTGTAAATGTATATCAAATGACTTTATTTGCTATACTGAAGCTATTTCAACATGCATGCTTAATTAATCTTTGCCTATTCTGTTATTCGCGGTACCAATATGTTTTCTTTTAGCTTTATGAAGTATAGCATAAAGAAAATCTAGTGTTACGACACTTCGTCATCCATTTTCCGTCTAATTTTCGAGACATTGCGTGTTGAGAAGAGAAACTCAACGTCAAGCTTTGTGTTGTTATCATAGCGAAGAAATGAAAATAATTCATTCAAGCGAGTGGGAATCGAATCAACAATAGTCGCGATTACAGGCCTATATGGTTTATATATGAATACAAAAAATAAACTAAATTGTAGAACATCGTGATCATATAAACGATACTTAACAAAGTAAACTTACAAATTGACTTAAAATACGGCCGACTAGCCATTGCGGCTGCAGTATTTGTTTTGCAAACACATACATATATTTATATACCTATATATAGGGAAATACAAATATTTTAAATGCCTCCATATACCTTTTTTTAGGCTTTTTAATTTAACTAATTTTCCACCTTCATAGTCAGACGGTGGCCCATTACACTATGAGAACTCAATTAAATTCCCTTTTCATGAAAAAAAAATAAAATAAATAACTATTTTTACTATAATAATAAGCAATAATAAACAATAATAAATTATTGAACACATAAATAAAGTTATTACTATATTTATTATTCACAAAACTAATTAAATTTTTGAACTGAAAATAAAAAGGTTGGAAAGATAAGCACGACAATTTGTATACTACAGTGCTAATTCTCTACGGTATAGAGGTATAGATGAAACTAGTTATTTTTCGCAACTTTTCTTAGTATAGTAATATTTTTTAAATTTTTTTATAGCTTTCAGAACAGTGCAGAGAAAATGTAATGTAAAGACACTCTCGGCACTTAACATTTAGTGTTCGTTTTGTTTAAAATGGGTTCATATATAAAAAAAATTAAGTAAGCTGAAACTTTAGCTTTCAATATAATATGTGTTTGTCTATAAAATTATAACGCTATTAGTTCACAAAAATAATTCTGTGAGAAAATAAATAATTACGTAGTTCAAGCGGGCGAAGTGGCGAGCGAATTGCCATTGCCTAATAAATATTTTCAAATTTTCTAACATCTCAACCATTTCTATATATGTATATAAGTGTGTTAGAAAGACGAAAAATAAGTATATTTCACGTCCAGTCACACCTATAGCAATTAACCAAATGAACCTTATATCACCAAAGTAGTAAAAGTCCAGTTTAATTTATCTAAAACTTAATTCACAAACGTTTTAAGCTTTTAAATTAACAAATCTATATTTTAAAAGTTAATTGCTTGGAGCTTTCAAAAGTTATTTATGATTATTACTAAAGTTACTTGCACTAATTGTTAATTAAATATCTAATATAAGAGTCCACTTTTGGGACAGTGGCACAAGCTTGCTATTGTTAACGCGGTAGGTAGTATGTTCGATTCCCACTCGAGAAATGATTAATTTTCATGCTACTTGAGTTCCGCCATTTAACACGTAATATCTCAATAATTATGAATTAATTTAGAAGAAGAGAACATTGAAATATATATGTCGATAATATTTCCAATAATACTTTATTACACTGAATTTGAATCTAGTACCACTGTATTTACTAACTTCTACTTTGAGCTTTCAAATAGAAAATTGTAAGTTTTAGCTAATCTTTTAAAATAACATTCAGTTAAGCAATGTTTTCTATATATTTCGAACACAATCCAATGCTTATATCGAAAACAAACGAAATTGTTATTATATTGCGCCTGAACGAAAATGATTGCAAATTCATTATAAACTATGTTGCTTTTATTAAAGTTGAAGTGTGCTATAACTTATATTAGGCAATAGTGAAATAGCGTCTAATTGTAAACGTGATGGTTTTCCCTTGCTCTGGTAGATCAAGCGCGGCGTTGAGCAGCAACACGTAATATCTCGAAAAATTAACGGAAAGTGGGGGGGCGAAGTGTTTTATCACAAAAAACAATTTTTGAACTTGAATTTGTGATCGTGGCAGTGAAGTTGCGCCTGAATGCAAAAACGATGGTAGTGGGTTAGATCTCCTCTCGAGTAACCAAAATCCTTATACTCGCTTCACCAAGTTCTTTACCAATTATATTTATAATTAAAGCAGTGTCTTGACACGAGTAAAACTGAAGCAAAATAATATAAACTATAAAGATTTTTATTTAAAACTAGCGGCCAGCTCGCGGCTTTGCCTGCGTGAACTACGTTATTATTAATTTCTGTCTCCATGACTACCTACGTCATATAAGTGACGTCCATGCAAAATTTGAGACTCGTAGCATTTGTAGTAGCGAAGTTTCATACAAACTTTCAACCTCAAAAAAACCCCTTAGAAGTCGAATATTGTAAATTCCTGTCTTAGCGAGCACCTACGTCCTATAAGTAACTCCTATGCAAAATTTGAGATTCCTAGCACATGTAGTTTCTGAGATTTCGTGATGAGTGAGTGACCTTTCGATTTTATATATATAGATAGCGCTTAAAGTCTTGCTAGTGATATTATTTTTCCTTAAATAGAGTTTTTCACTTGTCACTCTGGCAAATTGCGATACACGATGGATATTATAATTTTTTATCGCACATAATATCAGGCTACTTAGAACCTAAGACATTTTTTGACACTTGTCTTAAATGGAGTGCCGTTCTTCACTTTGCATGTTGGCGGAATTTAACGCCGCGCTTTTATTTCGTTACTTAGTTTATATGGCTAAACTTTCAAAGCCAAGTATCTAATGGTGATTATGTTAAAGAGTAGCAAATCGATTTAAAGTAGACGGTTGGGTAATTTAAAAACGTAGCTTTTACCAATAGTTTGCAGACGGAGTAGCGTCAGCAAACAAGTCCTATTGGCTACTGCATGGATTTATCAGTGGTTTTGTGTAGTGTTGGCAAAAAAAATATAATTTTGTATTACAATTATATCGACACCAGAGCGAAGAAATGGAAATAAATTAAGTATTGTCAATTCCCCAAATGGGGATTGAATTTACAACGCTAACCCACTGCACCACGAAGGCCTGATTTAAAAAAGTCGATATAATTAGTCACTAAAAGTTCACTTTACTTATATGAAGTTTATATAGATACAACAAAATTACATTATAATATAAGTAAAAATAAAAATAATAATAAGATTTTCATGCTAACCGTACTTCAAGCTCGACGGAGACCAGATTCCCTTTCGAGCAGGAAATTGAGTGAATGTTTTCCAATTTAATCGCATCTACGTTGATACTTCAATGTCTGTGCCTTTACTGGCTTGTACGGGACGTGGTGAGAATGCGACAGGGGGAACCCTGGAGCCTTGTATACTACGAATATTATATTAACTATCTAAGTAATTGATTGTAAACACGACGGTAGTGAGTTCGATTCTCATGGGGGGGTATCATTTTTTATATATAGTTCCGCGTGAAATGTCTCGAAAATTAGATTTCGATGTATAAGAAGTGGACTTTATTGGTTTCTTGGTCAGGTTAGACTAATCGACAATCTATTGTTCGGCACACAATATCTCTTAAATAGGTAATTTTTTTATCTCCTTATTTGATAAGAACGTATGGTTTATTGGTCAGAACGAATGGATGGCTTCCAAGAGACGCGGTTCATATCCCGATAAGTTCAAATTATTAAATGTAATCTACTGACGTAATTGCTTTATTCAGTTTGTTGTTAACTAACTAAGAGTGGAAAAATATTGTTAAAATAGGTGATTTTTGAATTTAAAGTAATTTAAAGGCGTGAAGATTGTGTTGTGCGTTTGCATCCCACTCGTGGGAAGGGAAAATTTTCATTTCGGTGAGTTCCGCAGTGCCTCGAGAATTCGGCGGAAAGTGGCGAAGGGAAATGTTTATGGTACCTCTTCTAAAAGCGGGCGATACTCAAAACTTTTTACCTTAAATTTTGCTTGCAAAATTTGATGTTACCAACGCTCTTCATATAAAACAAACATTTTTCATCTTTAAAATAACAGTTTTGAATTCATCATTTTATGAATATTATTTTACAGAATTATTTCTGCATGAAATATGTGGAAAAGGGCTTTACAGAAACTTTAATATTCAATTTGCGTTGCATTTTATAATAATGTAGTTATAGTAAAATTATTACAAGAAAGCATGATGGGTTTCGGTTCGATTTCCACTCTGAGGAATCGTTTTATATGGTTTCCTCACTTTGGTAGTAAAACAAAACGCGGCGTTGAAGCTCTTCACTCAACGTGCAATGTCTCGAAAATTGGGCGGGGAAAGTATCTTCTCTTTAGGTTCCCTCTACCTTCCCAACTCTACGGGATAAAATGTGAAGTAACATTTCATTTCCATTATTAGGAATTTAATTTCCATAGAGACTGTTTGTGTGAATAATGAAAGTAAGAACCAGACTTATATGAATAAATTAGAAGAAATGCGCTCCACGTATTCAACTAATTTGAAGTAAAGCACATAAAAATGTGAAATGTATGGAGCTGCTAAAATTGAATTAAGATTATATATTTTTTTTTTAAGATCGTAAATACTCTACATTTTCGTTTCCAATAGAAATTACATTGTTATACTAAGTACTATTAATTAAAAAAAATATTACACACGTTGTTCTTCAAAAACCTTTATTTTTATCATTACAGCAAGCGAAGCGAGTCGAATTTGGCGAGCCAAGTGAAGGTTTCTCTATTTTTTATTATATTCTTTTGATATTTTTTTCCTTTTTTTCATATTCACACTGTTACTTACACATACAGGGATAGGCAGAAGGGCACCTGGGAACCTACTGTTAAGGCACTTCCGTTCTCCATTTTTAGGTACGAACTTTTAAATATTGCATATCCTCCACAACTCCTGGCTTCTGGCGACTAGCTATTTGTTATTTCATATAAACATTTTCAAAATTCTAACCACAAAGTAATATCAACCCCCAGGGAGTACACTAGATATATAGTAATGAAAGTAGTAGAAAGCAGGCGCAGTTTGAACAATATTTCAAGAGAACTATCCTTGTATTTCACGTGCTCCGACTTCTAGTGTTTGCTTGTTGAAAGATTGTAGGAGTGCGCTTGAAATAACCCAAAATTTTAAATAACTTTTACAGTTGTTACCTACAAAATGGTTAAAATTCTTATGTTTTTGGTTCTTAAGCTAATGGCTTTGGTTCTTAATTCATTTAACGTGAAATAGGTGTTTTAACACTAGGCAGATTTCCCATTCCCATTGCCGATAGCGAAATGGAAAAAAAATTGATCTCATGTTAAGTGAGCGGTAAATTTACCACGTTTAATAATTTTTTCGCCGGATTCGTGAGTGGGTACCTATACAACTCCTTTGCTTCTTTACTAGAGCGAAGAAGGAAAAATATTAAATATTTCCTTACCCCAAGAGTCATTCAGTCCCGGCCTCCATCTACTAATTCTTGAGGCTTCGCACATGAGGTCAAATGGACCGTCTAAGAGTTATATCTCATAATCCAATATCCAACAGTTTCAGTTAGCTACTTCTAATATAATACAGCCTTTCCAAATAAATGTACACAAAAAAAATATTTTAATTAAAACCACTAGTTCCTGAGATGAGCGCTATCAACCAAACGAACTCTTTATAATAATAATAGACTAATATTTCTAGAACTTCCATATCCAAGAAAACAATCATATTTACTATAGAACAAGTGCAAGTACATAAAGTCGGTAGTAACTTACGTCGCTATGATTTAAGCAATGTTAGCACCTCGCGCTAACATTTTTATATTTCCACACATTATCTGGAGTCCGGTACAGGCGGTTGCAACTTCGTGTTAAGTAGCAAAATTAAAAAAAAAATATTCCAATGTTTGTTGGTTCAATTTCCCTTCGGCCAAAATAAAATTAAATGTATTTAAATTTAATTCCAATCAAAGAGGACAAGCGAGCGACCGCAAGCGCCGGTCGTCAGTTCATTTCCTACTGGGGGATTAAAATATTTTATATTTTCATTTTCTCGCTCTAGTAATGGGACAAAATGTGGCATGCAGATTTGCCACTCAACACGCAAATTCTCGAGAACTCGACGGGAAGTGGGCAACGGAAGTGTCTTAATAAGAACGGAGTATATTAGCACTAGGTTCCCAGGTTCCTTCTGCCTACCCTACTATATGTGTGATACAGCTTGAAACCTAAAACCTTCCTACTAGGGGAAAGATACCATTAAAAATAATGTGTGTGTTTTTTTTCAGATCTGATAACGACGGCAATTGGCTCCACTACATAACAGTTTCGAAAATTGAACGAAAACTGAAAAACAGAGTGCCTTAGCACTACATACTATAAGGCACTATAAGCCATACGGAAATAAAATAATAATAACTTTTAAAGCAGTTTTCTTCCTCACTATCTAAGGGAATATATTTGCCATATTTCGCGTTCTCGGACATACATACATTACGGTAGCGCATAATAACGCGATAACTAACGTCCAAACCGTAATCTAAGAACAAATCTGAATAACTGAAGAAATTCGGCGGAAATTTATGTTCGTAGTGTGTTTGCTACAACTGTTATTATTTCAACACTCATATTTTTTGAGTTTCACGCTGTATCCCGCATACAGCGGGCTAGGTAGGAAAAGCCTAGCGTTAATACACTTCCCATCCCATGTACGGCCCAATGTTCTAAAGTTGTGTGGTGAGTGGCGGAACTCAACACTACGCCTCCTCTTGCTACCAGAGTACGATATATGTTTTCACGCTGTATCCCGCATATAACAGCGTAGGCAGAGGGAATATAAGAACCAAGTGTTAAGAAATTATAATCTAGGCTTGGTGGCATGCAACGACGCGAACGAACGACGATTGAACAAATTATATAAGAAGCATAATCAAAACATTTGGTATGTAAAATCCTGTAGAGGACATTGAGAGTGGATTTCGCGAGATTTTACGGGAATGTGAAAAGAAAAGCGTAGCATTGTATGTAACATAACTTTTGTGGGTTCGATTTCTTAAGAGAATGAATAATTTACAACCCCCGCTCTGGGAAACAGACAATGCATGGTGTTAAGTTCCGCCATTTAACATGCAATATAAAAAAAATGGCAATGTGTGGAGAAAGGAGTGACTTAACACTAAGCCTGCCTACACTGCTTTCACGAAACTAAAAATTGCTATAATAAAAATATTATCATAATCAACTCAACTTAACACACAAAACCTCCAGAATTCGGCAGAAAGTGGGGAGCGGAGTGTTTTAACACTAGCCTATCCTGCTGTGTGCGGGATACAGCGTTAAGCTGATTTGATTTAATTTTGAATTTTATAATATTATTGGAAGAGTGCCACATACTAGTATGATTCCCCCATGTAAGACACTATGTCTCTATAGACTCGTCAAATGGCAAACTGACACATCTATCTAAAATCTACAGTAAAAAAATAATTGTAAATCCTTTAAGTGGACATAAATCGTCTAAACAAAGTCCACAGTAGTCCACAGTAGTCCACAGTAGGCACGTCCACTGAAATAAAGCATTGTAACATCATCGGAATATTAATTTTTGCCTCTGCAAGCGTTTTGTGATGAATTTTATTATCAACGTCGTTTCCCATTGAATCCAAATTGAGTCATTAGTTGAAAATTGATAACACACTCGAGTGGGGGACGATGGAGGATGGTAGGGGATGGTGGGCCGGTCCAGATGATTTAGGGTTTGGACGTTTTTCATTAAAATTGTTAGTTACATTTACTTATGTTTTGTAATAGTCGAATAAATCTATCAAGGCCAGGCCAGGTCATGACGCGGGTATAAGCGTGGACTGAAAATTCGATAGGTTGTGGTTGCGGTTGCTCAAACAGAGTGAGAGTGTGAATAGAACGAAACGAAAGAGAGAAACAGAGTGTCTTGACACTAGGGTCTCAGTTTCCCTCTTCGTATCCCGCTATGTGAAGCATTCAGCATTAAACGTACAATATGCATATGTTATTATTTATACTTACAATACTATAGCTCCATGTTTTATCTCCAACCAGCCGAGAAGCCAAAGAGAACTAAGCACTAAATGATATGGTTTGCATATCTCTTACGCCTCCCCCATTGCCATCCATCTCGCCTCATACGCCTACGCCTCATCTTGTCATCATCCATCCTCTGGATCTCTAACTGACTCTAGCTTAGTTATTTTTTATTTCTCATTTTTTGTATAATGTTATTAAAACCTACCTTTCAGCAATTTTCCACATTCATATCCCATATATACCCCATAAGGTATCGATTTCCACCAGGCATGTAGGACAGAGATATCAATTATCGTGGACCGGCATTTACCTAAATTATGAGCCATTACCCGCGTAATTGGGGTCCCCTCTGGATTATGTTACATTTGATGTGCCTAAAGCTCAAATATATTATGTGTTTAGGATCTATTTGTAAGTTCTATAAGCGCTTTTACTATGGAACAATTGGGTAGTTTTAACCTTTTGCGTAGTAAATAAGGGAGACAAAAGGAACCTTATGTTAAAATATTTCATTATAGAGGAATTTTCGAAATATTGCGTATTGATTGGTGGAATTTAACGCTGTAATTTTTCTTAGCGAGGACAATGATTTATTCCTCCGGGTGGGATTCGAACCCACAACCTAAAATCCACAAAAAATATAAAAAATAACTAATAATTAACAAACGCTATAAAAACTAAATCCCCAACACCGTCCAAGCATCCTCACACTCGCGTTTCAAAGTAGCATACCGTACATTCCTGCGGGCCTCATCAAAGGCTCCTAATCCAGCGTAGATGTAGATTCCAATTACAAAGCTAATGTCTCATAATTTAGGTAATACAGCCTCGTGATAATTGATCGTGGTAATTCAATACAACTACGAGATATCTATAGGTATATTATAATTTAAATCTATTACCTAGGTGACGCGAATTTTACCCATTGGGAATTGGGAAAATAATCAAAAAATAGGAAAAATCCTAAGATTAANCGCGGTAATTTTTCTTAGCGAAGACAATGATTTATTCCTCCGGTTGGGAATCGAACCCACAACCTAAAATCCACAAAAAATATAAAAAATAACTGATAATTAACAAACGCTACAAAAACTAAATCTCCAACACCGTCCAAGCATTCCCACACTCGCGTTTCAAAGTAGCATACCGTACATTCCTGCGGGCCTCATCAAAGGCTCCTAATCCAGCGTAGATGTAGATTCCAATTACAAAGCTAATGTCTCATAATTTAGGTAATACAGCCTCGTGATAATTGATCGTGGTAATTCAATACTACTACAAGATATCTATAGGTATATTATAATTTAAATCTATTACCTAGAGAATGCGAATTTTACGCATTGGGAAGAAATTAATCAAAAATAAGAAAAACCCTAAGATTAAATCTACGCAATACAAAGCTTACTTTAAATCAGCGACGACTCGTCAACTGTACTAAAATAATGATTGAGTCAGGTATAATTTGTAGGTAAACAACAATAATTAAAATTGAAATGAACCCGCTACCTACCTCGGCTATTACAATCGCACGATCAGAATACAAAGTGGCCTCGTACAATTAATAATGCCGAGCTACACAAGTTCCAGCGGTCGGTGCACATCCAGAGTAATTGGGAAACCTAATACGATAATAACTGTATTGTTTAAGTTCTGTGTTTGTATATAGTATTTACTGGTAATATTAGTACCAGAGTTTAGACCAGTCGCACAGGGACGTAGCATGGTAAGTAGAGGGAACCTAAGAACCTTGTGTCCTTTCAGACAGAGACACTCCACTCTCCATTAAAACACTCGATCCCAGAGAGAAGAAATGAAAATATTACATTTTCTTAAGTATGAATCGAATCCGTACGTTTCTTCGTACAAAAACAAGTTACGAGGGTAAGTTGAACAAGATTTCCTCATTTCCACCATCTACCCCCTGAATGGAACGTTTCAATTCCAGCAGACTCACTAATTCACCGTATTGATTTTGTATTAGGTAATAACATTAATAGTTTTGCTCTCGAATTGAGTACCCGTGCAGGAATTTAATTAAGCCTGATAATTGTAACTGGGCTTTACTGTGGCTTCATACAAGCGAATTGGGGTCGGTAATCAAAAAGTTTATCCCGCTATCCCGTGGGATTGATTTCCCTTTTTCTGGCATCACGCATGTCCTATATATAGCAGGATAAGTAGGTTCCTTTTTGAATAACTGAATGCTCTTCATGTATATCTGGGTAGGCAGAGCTTCTCAATTTTTGCATTTTTCGAGACACCCTCTCAATGCTCCCTTAATAAACAACATACCAAATTTCAGCGTTCAACGCCGCATATTTCCTGTACTCTGTTGTATGTCAGTCACTCGGTAAAATAAGTTTTATATGATATATAAATTACGTAGAAACTAAATAATTAACCAACCAAGTATAACAAGTGGGCATCGAGTTTAGAACTAGTGAGGAACTCGCCTCGCAAGTCTGACAAAGAAAAGTTAGCGACTAAACGAGACTATCAGGGGCAGGTATTACATAGGAACACGGTACAGAAGTGGGAGCTTTTTATTATTTTATATGTTTTTAAGCATCGGTAATAAGAAATATTATATAAAAATTTAGATCGCAATATCTTGCAAAGACTATAAGTGACGTGGAGAGAGGAAAACGGAAAATTTTCTACGACCTTCATACCGCCAGATACAAGAGAAATGTAAAAAAACCTTTATAAATGAAAGCAACTCCTCAATTAGATGCTTTATTTTAACTTCACACATTTTCTCCATATACCAGGATAGGCAGAGAAAACCACAATTCGTTTTTCACTTTTCGCACAATTTTCGAAACATAATATATTAAGGAGGAACACCATACTTTGACTATCAAAGTGAGAGAAAGAAAATAATTCAAAATTAACGCATACCCCCCAACGGGATTCAAACCCACCTAGTCAGATGTAATGCTACTGAACCACAACGACCACAGTATATTCAATATATTTCACAAAACCTTCTATCCTTTTCTATCTTACCATTTTTATTCCTTAATATTGTACCGTATAACAAATAAGAAAAGTTTGTATGTTTGGAAGCCGCCGATTTGTTAGACCTGTTAGGTGTAAGGCAAAATAAATTGTTTCTAAACTAATATCAATTCTACTTCCACTAAACAGAATACTGCTTATTTGTTTTAATTTCACTTCTTTGTTTTATCTTGCCTTTTTTTATTATGGCTCAAAGAGAATTTTAAATATTGAAATGTAAATAATGCATGTCAGTGCCTGTCCAATGCTGGTCCAGCAGTGGACCTTAAAAGGCTGATGGATGGATGGATGAAATAATGTTGTGCTTTTCATGCTTTTTAGCTGAAGAGCGTGTAGAGTGTGTAGAGTCTGAGCATATTCCGCATGCAGCAGGGTAGGCAGAGGAAATCTAGTATGTACTGAAATGTTGTTACATGTTATGTAAGCGTAATGATTATTGGTTTGATTTCCAATAAGGACAATTATTTATTTTTTATTCTTCGCTCTGGCAAGAAGACAAAACGGGGTATTCGGTTCCACCACCAATGTCTCGAAAATAGGGGAGTCATAATCGGAATTTCCTAGCACTAGATTCTCTCCGTCTGCTACATATATTTTTTTTATTTTTTATAAAACACTTTACCTGTGGTATAACTTTATGTCATGATTGACAAAATAAAGCAAACAAATATTATTTACCCACATTTAAAAATAAAAACCTCATGGAATTGGAAGCGGAGTCTAGAAACACTTGAAAAAACGTGCAATAGTTTTTTTTTTAATTAAAGACAAACATATGTTCATTATAGAGTAAGTTTTAATTTAATAAGAGCCAAAACAAACAAAATTCTCGTACCACAAGCAGTAGCTACTCGTATATAGATATTCTCAAATCCTAGTCGTCGAGTCCGGTACAACCGCTAAGCTCCCGCCGGCTACGGTTTATAAAACTAAATTTTCACATTGAACTACTAAACTAAAGGTACTAAAGTTCGTGTACAAATGTTATTTTAAGGGAAATATTTTTAATTCTGAATCCATTTTTTTGAAGCATTTGAGGGTTCGATTCCCACTTGAGGAAATGGAATATTTAATATTTTTATGTCCTCGCTATAGCAAAGTGCTAATGCGAGCGCGATGTCTCCAAGGTGACATAATGAGAACGAAATGTCTTAACACAAGGTTCCCAGGTTCCCTCGAGCAAACCTGAATATTAATTTCAGTTTGATACCTCCATGCGATCTTGAGATAAATGATATTGACAGATAACAATAAAGTAATCCTATCAGGGTTACATTTTTTTCCTTTTGAGAGAGAGAGAGAGAGAAAAATATATATAAAAACAAACTACCAGGTCCAAATTTTCAACATCCACCCCACCCGGCGTCCGCAAGCTGAATGAAGTTTCAGTAATTTGGTAAAGCGAATGCAAGGTACGGCTCCCGAGTGGGATTTTCTTACAATCCGCGCTTTGTTTTCAAGTCTACGTGAATTCCTTGTGAAACCAAACAAATAAGATCTCTCTCAACTTTGATAATTTTACCAAAATTCTTAAAATTTCACTAAATTTAAAGGTCTTTTAAGCTGGTTTTCGTTCTTATAATATTTTGTCAATGTTTAGTACTAACTTTGAGAATAGTATTTAGTATTTATTTTATTTGATAAATCTTTATTATTATCTTTAATAAAAAAGTTATACATAATATGTATAAAAGTTATAATTTAGCAGGTACATCTAAGATGAATGGAAAGTGAACAACGGAGTGTTAATACATTAGTTTATACTGTTTATATATTTTTTAATTTACATTAGTTTCAGAGGAAACAGAGTATCTTAACACTATAATGACCAGGGTTCCTCTGCCTACCAGCGTTAAGCTACAAAAAAAAACATAATTTTCAGGTGGTATCCCGCATATACAAATTTGGATTTGGATTGAATTGGAGGAACGGAGTATCTTAACACTGATCTATATACCCTCATAGACCACAAGGGATATAGTGTACAGCAATAAAAAAATATAATATGAAAATATTTTACATAAAATATATTTCTAAGCGCGACGCAGGAAGACATGTCTCTGATATAAACTCTTTGAATATCACGTATGGAAGTTCCAGCGCTTGTGGCCAAGTTATGAGACATGCAAATTACACGGAGACACCTACTGCTACTACCAGACACTACTGTATACTATTATATATTACTATATTCTTTTATATAGGTATACATATATATTTAGGATAGATTTTCTGGTTGTAAACGTGACACTTGAGTGAATTGTTTTCGTTTCCTCGCTCTGGTAACAAGACCAAGCGCGGCGTTAAGTTCTGCTACGTGCGACGGTCATGGTGTATCACAACATTAGGTTCCCTCAGTCTCCAGAAAAGCACACACCTAAGCTATACATTACATATGTAAACTTTTCATATTTCTTAAGTCAGAAAGTATTTGTATGAGTCATACAATATGCAATTAACTATACTAGGGACAGAATGTGAACCGACATTGAAACTACAAACGAAGCTTATCCAAGCTGATTGGAAGTACTAGAAAATGCATGCAACTTGTAAATATGCGATGGCATTGGAGAAGTCCTTGATGAAGTACAAGGTCTTTCTTTACTTTCTATTATCCACCCACGAAGAGTGCAAAGATTATTTTGTATAAGTAGATAGGGTTTTAGAAATTTTGTTAATAAAATTGTATAATTTATTCCTTTTTTATAGAATTTTTTTTTAATATTTCACTAGATTTAGAGGTCTTTTAAATTGAATTTCACTTCTAAGTAATGTTTTTTAGATTTTCCTATTTATATTTTGATACTATTGATGTTGTAATATTATTTAAATTCATAATATTTTATTAAAACTTGTTACATTCTAACTTCAACATTAGTCTTTATTATTTTGATAAATCTTATATATTATATAATTAATAAAATAAGTAACAATATAAATCTTGTGTAAAGACACTATAGAAAATGAATTGAGAGTGAACAACTGAGTGTTTGTACAATATTTTACTCTGTGTATTTATTTTCTTTTAACATTAGCTCCAGAGAAACGGAGAATCTGAACACTAGCTTCTCAACTGCCATCTGCCTACCCAGCTATGTGCGAGATACAGAGCGAAGACTTTAGAATTAATAATACTTTAAAATATATTTATATCTTTTACACACTCTTTGATTTTCAAAAATGGCACGAGGGTAGTTAGATCGTTTCAACATGTAATGTTGTCCTTGTTCTATTTCAAAGTCCAAGGTTTGCGTCAAGCTGAGATAATGTAAATGTAAGTGAAGTGGTTAAACTAATTCTAAAGAAACATAACATAATTTTAGAATAAGAGACTTCATTAAAGTTATATAAAAGATAAAATTACCAGCCGTCATGAGCTCTAGCTCTGGTAGCGGTTGAGCTAAGGCAAGGGCCGTGGGTTGGACCACATTTATTCTTGTTTTTTTTAGCTGCATGCTATATACCGCATATAGCAGGGTGGGCAAAGGGAGCCTAGTGTTAAAACTCTCCACTCCTCACTATCTGCTGGATTTTGGAGCCATTGAGTATAGGAGAATTTAGTACTACTAATTAACCATATACCTCATGGTTTTACTATATCCTAAAACTACAATTTCTTTTATATAAGATCCCCTTCCCCATTCTAGTTTTTATTTTTTAAATTTGAACCCATAATCTTCAATCAAAAGCCTTATTTGGTACCCAATTGCACCAAGTACAAGGCAAAAAGAAGAAAAATCTCAACTTGGCCAATCTGTACGCTAAATAACAGTACTTTCAAAGTCACTTTCTTTCCATTAGCTAACTGGGAATTTTTGGCACATAATATTCCTCCCCGCTCGACCCTTGTTCTGTCAAAACAAATGCCTTTTTTTTCCTCTGCTCGCGCGAAACCTCCATCTCGTGTACCCTTAGGTTTTTACTTCAAGTACAAATTAAAAATGGCTCGGGTACATATTATGGAAATCATTTAAATTTTATGTTTGTCATATTTTTAAAATATTTTTATTGTTAAATTGTTCTTAATTTTTTTTAATTGGTTTTACTTGTCAGTGGTAATGGTGGATAGAATGGTTCAGTCTCCATCAGGGCAATAAGTATAATTGCTAGGAAGCAATTAGAATCACCTTCTTGCTTGAGAAGTGGCTATTGATTCTAATGATTATAAATCATTAAGAACGACAGTCATCATTTATCTTAATTTCTTTCAATATTATTACAAATGTCATATTTCGTTCTTTTCGTATAATTTCAGAATAAACCCCAACGGCAGTCCCCCATGTAAGTTACACCCTTCGCTAATGAACGCGAGATTCTTTTTCGATTTTCATTCAAAACAAAATGGGGATTATTTTTGGCAGACAGCTGCGCAAAATGACGGCATTGTTTCATTTTTTATTTTTTTCTCAATTTTCACTCTTTAAAATAATTATTGATCATTATTGACTGAAAAGATATTTATATCTAATATGTAAAAAGTAACTTCACTGTTTTACCCGCCTTTTTCACGGTAGGCAGAGAATGACAATTCTCTTAATTTTTGAAGCCATTAGTCTTGAGTGACGGAATTTAATACCGCACTGTCTTTTTCCCAAATTAAAATAATTCATTGCCTCAAGTGGGATTCGAACTCATATACATTATACAGCAAGTTGTTGTGAAAAAACTCTAATTGTATCTTGAACTTAAAGATATTGTATATACTCATTATATATATATATATACTTTTAGAGAATCTTGTTCTTAAGGCTACAACCATCGCGTTTATAGTAAGATACTTTCATTAAATCATTAAGTCAATTCTCTATTTGTCAAATAAAGTCTAATTTTAGTCAGTTTAATTGTAGTCAGTCAGGACATTAGTGGCGCAGTGGCACAAGCGTCATTAAACTAGACAAGTTGTAGCTTCGATTACCATTCGAGGAAATTAAATATTTAATTTTAAAGTAATAAAAAATTCAATACATTAATATCACATAGAGCAACAAACTAAACATATTTATTTTAAAATTTCAAAGGTAGCATGTCAATACCGTATTAAATTGTAAGTTACAGTAAACTTGCCTGTACTGGAGCACGTGTAATAGAAATACTTAAGGAACTTAGAACTAGTTCTAGTTGTAAATTTTATACATAACTGTGCAAGAAATAGAATTCTGAACGTGTTCTTTGCTTATAATAATAGATTTTAATTAGTGATTTTAATCTGATTTCTTAGTATTTCCTTTGTATAATGTTTTTTTTATATGTAACGTACGAGAGGCTAATCGTGGTATATGAGTGTAAATGCAAAAGGTTGTGGATTCGATTTCCACTTGAGGCGATAAAATATCTAATAATTTCATTTCGAGGCATTTTTTTGTGACGAAACAAAACGCGTTGTAAAATTATGCCACTCAACCTGCAATGCCTCAAGAATTTGGCGGAAAGTGGAAATTGGAAGTGCCTTAATAGCAACGGAATGTCTTACTAGGTTCCTAGATTCCTTCTGCCTGTGCCTACTATGTAGTCTGGGATACAGCATTCATTTTATCGAGTGGGAAATGAACCCACGAACCCACAAACGTCCCATTCACCCCAGTTATACGCTATAATTAACTTTACTTATACTTAATTTTAACAATTAACTCCACCAAAACGAATATGAACCTGTGACAAGCGCTATCAATAGTTAATGATTTTCCACTACCCTACTATCTCGATGTTCATCAACATAATCTACGTAATTGTAAAAATATGGGCTCATTATAAGTGAAGTTACCGTTATCGCGACATAGCATGTTAGACAGCAGTACTGAACTCCATACAAAACCCCACTTTATAGTCCCGTGAAGGTAATGTTAGATAACTCGATAAATCGCAATCGTTGGGGAAAAAAATGGAAAATCGATTATCTAATGAGTTTATTTGATGTTGTTCCTTTATTGGTTCTCGATTAGAATCGATTTAGGTGTTGTTTTGAAGTGTTGTGTGATGATTGTGAGTTCAAATTTTGGTTCAAAGTTACATAATATGTAGAAATAGGAGAAAAGAATAAGAATCTTGTTCTTCGCTGTTATTATAAAAATATAACATAAGAATAAATAATTAATTATTTTATAGGACAAAAGGTGGCGTCGCTTACTAATTGGCAGAACTTGGAACGCCTATTATGAGTTCGAGTGTACTCTTGTAGTGTTCAACGTTGGAAGTTTTATGCAAACGCGATTATTGTGAACTAAAGTTTTGTAGGTAAAGGGTGACTAATATTTTTTTTCTAACTTTAACTTGATAAAGAATGACATAGAACAAAATTTACAAGAAAATCAGCTTCAAGCTGCATATCGGTTACAACAGGGTAGGCAGAGGCAACTTAGTGATAACCATTCCCCCACTTTACGACGAATTTTTCGAGGTATTGTGTNGTCAATACCATATTAAATTGTAAGTTACAGTAAACTTGCCTGTACTGGAGCACGTGTAATAGAAATACTTAAGGAACTAGTTCTAGTTGTAAATTTTATACATAACTGTGCAAGAAATAGAATTCTGAACGTGTTCTTTGCTTATAATAATAGATTTTAATTAGTGATTTTAATCTGATTTCTTAGTATTTTCTTTGTATAATGATTTTTTTTATATGTAACGTACGAGAGGCTAATCGTGGTATATGAGTGTAAATGCAAAAGGTTGTGGATTCGATTTCCATTTGAGGAGATAAAATATTTAATAATTTCATTTCGAGGCATTTTTTGTGACGAGGCAAAACGCGTTGTAAAATTATGCCACTCAACCTGCAATGCCTCAAGAATATGGCAGAAAGTGGGAAATGGAAGTGCCTTAATAGCAACGGAATGTCTTACTAGGTTCCTAGATTCCTTCTGCCTGTCCTACTATGTAGTCTGGGATACAGCATTCATTTTCTCGAGTGGGAAATGAACCCACGAAACCACAAACGTCCCATTCACAGTTATACGCTATAATTAACTTTACTTATACTTAATTTTAACAATTAACTCCACCAAAACGAATATGAACCTGTGACCAGTGTTATCGATTCTTAATGATTTCCAACCAAACTACCCTACTATCTCCATGTTCATCAACATAATCTACGTAATTGTAAAAATATGGGCTCATTTGTGAAGTTACCGTTATCGCGACGTAGCATGTTAGACAGCAGTACTGTTTAGTCCATACAAAACCCCACTTTATAGTCCCGTGAAGGTAATGTTAGATAACTCGATAAATCGCTATCGTTCGGGAAAAAAATGGAAAATCGATTATCTAATGAGTTTATTTGATGTTGTTCCTTTATTGG
Organism: Heliconius cydno galanthus; assembly: GCA_036379175.1. Taxonomy (NCBI): domain Eukaryota; kingdom Metazoa; phylum Arthropoda; class Insecta; order Lepidoptera; family Nymphalidae; genus Heliconius; species Heliconius cydno. The sequence goes on from JAKRZM010000315.1 coordinate 229,383, forward strand.
TTCTCGATTAGAATCGATTTAGGTGTTGTTTTGAAGTGTTGTGTGATGATTGTGAGTTCAAATTTTGGTTCAAAGTTACATAATATGTAGAAATGAGAAATGAAAAATAAGGTTCTTGTTCTTCGCTGTTATTATAAAAATATAACATAAGAATAAATAATTAATTATTTTATAGGACAAAAGGTCGCGTCGCTTACTAATTGGCAGAACTTTGAACGCCTATTATGAGTTCGAGTGTACTCTTGCAGTGTACGTTGGAAGTTTTATGCAAACGCGGTTATTGTGAGCTAAAGTTTTGTAGGTAAAGGGTGACTAATATTTTTTTTCTAACTTTAACTTAATAAAGAATGACTTAGAACAAAATTTACAAGAAAATCAGCTTCAAGCTGTATCTCGGTTACAACAGAGTAGGCAGAGACAACTTAGTGATAACACACGCCGTTCCCCACTTTCCGCCGAATTTTTCGAGGCATTGCGTGTTGGGTGACGAAACTCACAGCCCCACTGGTCATGATACCATCCGTCCGTAGAGCTCATCTGTTCAGATACATCAGCTTCACGCTATCCACATATAGCAATGTTGACAGAAGGAACCTAGGATTAAGATATTGCCTTCCTCACTTTCCGCCGAATTTTTCGAGGCATTGCATGTTGAGTGGCGAAACTCAACGCCGGGCTTTTCCCTTGGTGTCAGAGGGAAGAAATGAAAATATTGACAATGGGGGCGAAACCGCAAGCAAAAACAAGTTTCAAATATAACCATAAAATAAAATAAAACGAAATGGCCCACTTCACTCATTAACGACTAATAATTTCCTCTCATTAACAGAGCCCATCTTATAAATATTAAAATCGTTCGTTTTTACCGTTAATTGTAAAAATCTTTGAATTTGCTAACTTAATTGTAGGACAGTTCATTAAAAAATACAATTTTGTATTACTTAGATTCTCTGTCCTTGTCTTAAATAGGGTGGTTTTTCTCTCCGTCTCTCTCGTCCGCCCTTTACCAAGGCCCTTAATTATCCCCCTAAAGACCCGACTTAATTGCCCTATTTCTAAGCTAAAATAAATTTTCACTTGATGTTTGGAATGAGCTAATTATTCTGGAAACCACATGCCGTGTAACGTCGCGTTAAATTTTCTAAATTTGTGAAATTATGTTTCGTAGAGACTTTCTAAGTACACGTGATTTTTTAATTGGTAAGTAATATTTTGAAACAGGTACTTCTTCAATTAAAAACGTTGTAGGTGGTGTTGAGTTTCGCCACTCAACACCCATGTGTTAGAAAAAGGAAATGTTTCATTTACGTACGTAACCTAGGTTGTCTTTACATACCCTTTCTATGTACTGGATACAGCTTAGAATTATAAAAAAATAATGTTACTTGTTGTATTAAATATTGTTCTGGTTCTTTGAACTGAATCTAGTATTAAAACAGTCCGTTACCATAAGACACTTCCGTTACCCACTCCCCACCTAACTCTGAACGCATTCAACTCACTCAAAGCGCTTACCTCATTACCAGAGCGAATAAATGTTTTTTATTCTAATAAATCTAAATAAATGAAATTAAATATTTCATTTCCCCAAATGGCAATCGAACCCACAACCTATCACAGTCACACCCTTATCCCCCTTCTCCATGACTGCCTTTCCACCACCACCACCACCACTCTGTTTCGTCAATACACACATATCACATTAATCAGCACGTTGCCGCCAGCGGCTTACCAACTGACCGTATAATGACATTTCCCTACCAAATTACAATTTGATCGGCAATATTAATTATAATTATTAATTTTGTAATGGTAATAGAGTTTATGGTTGTGTGGTTTCTATAAAGGTAGCGTGTATATGTGGCGGTTGTAGGTTTGATTCTCACTCGTGGGAACCTGGGAACCTAGTGATAAGACACTCCATTTGCGTTCAACCCCGTTCCGTTACCCATTTGCCGCTGAATTCTGTAGACAATGGTGTTGAGTAGCGGTATTCAACGCCATGCTTTGCCGCGTTACCAGATCAAGCACGTAATAAAATATATCATTTCTCTGAGTCGATTAGACTGACATGGTTCGAGGCGAAGCGAAATGCTTGCAGCAGAACGATAGCGGAGAACTTTGGAAGTCCTCTGCCTCAGTTAGGGGATACGCATCAATAACTTTTGGACACTGAAGCTGAAGTTACAGGATCTGTCTATATTTATACACTATTTTATTTCTCTTCTTCCAAAACATATATTTTATTTATAGCTTATTTTATTTATAGCATATAATTTATTTATTACTCAGCATTTATTTTTAGTAATGTAGGGTTTTTCTTATTGTTGCTGCAGGGTAGGCAGAAGGAAACTAGTAGTAAGAAGAGTGGGGAACCATAATTTTTACCCATTTATCAAGACATTGCGTCTTGAGAGACGGAATTCAACGCCGCAGTTTGGTTTGACTAGTGACATCGCGCGTTTTACCATCAAAATGACAGTACGGAATTAAAGAAAATCAGATCGTTAAAATCATACGTGGGAGGCAGCGACCAGAACACTTTCTTTAATACAAATATATTTTTCTCTCATATACACTTAATAAATAAACTTCTGGCACTAAACGTGCCCCACTAGGATATCCGGGGCTGAGTCCCGGAAAAGAAGCAAAGCTAAGGTATAAAATAAAATACAATGAACTTTTATGGAATGAAAAATCCCTTCTGCCTTAGCCTTTTCCTTTGGCAAACATTATTTATGATAAAAAAATAAAGTACATATACCATATCTTTTTAAACTTCTTATTTTTTATCTTCTTTTTTATGGCAACATCGAACGTACTAAACGGAACAGACTGTCAAGTAGTAGAGTAATTTTGATTATTTATTATTTATTCAATTAAAACTCATAGATTAAAACAAATACATTATTATACATGTCCATAGTTGAAAGAAATGTCTTAACAGTAGGTTTTTAGGTTTCCTCTGCTTACCCTGATAAATAAAGAATACAGCATAAGGCTACAAAAAATGCTCTAATAATATGTTATAATTCTATTTCTTCCAGTAATCTCTCTACGCTTATTTTGACGAAACTTAGACTATTCTCAAAAAGTAATCATCTCGATATACCATTTTAGTTCCAAATAAATTGCAAACAAACATACAAACATACGGTTACATTAGTATAACAGCTTTCAAATTAGAAAATATCACAAGCTTTTAAGTAAAAACCTAGGTGTTATATCAAAGTGTGTAATAACCGAAAAACCCTAGCATTTTAAAATAATGAAAAAGATCAAGGAAATACACAAAGGGCATTCATATTAACTAATTAGCGACACGGGGTCGCGGGTTCAATCCCGCCGTGTCTGTCGTACGCATTGTTCTACCCTACAAGCAGGGAGGGGAAGGGTTGCAAGTGTCAAGCGTAGGGTAGGGAAATTTGAAATTCTAGACTTGGAGAATATTTTTTTATTGCTATATTTACCTATGTAAACTTTTTTCTAGGTTTTTCTATACGTGGCCCTCGTAACGCAGGTGCAAAAGCGTAAAAGCTTGTGATTGTAACGCGACGGTTTTCGGTTTGATTTCCAGTCGTGGGTATGAAATATTTCATATCACCATTTTCTTGCTCTGGTAACGGGGCTAAGCATGCAAGTTTCGCTACCCAATATGCAATAACTTAGTAATTCAGCGGAAAGTGGAGAACGGGAGTGTCTTAGTTCTAGGTATTAGGTTTCCTCTGCCTACTCTACCATATGTTTCTTGCAGCGTGAAGGTATTTCTTTACGACAAGCTTTCGCCTGTTACGTCACCCCGAGGTCGCATAAATTCTAACAGCAGTTATGGTAGGTTACATCGAGAGATAATATTGCCTGGTTAAGGCAATCCTCAAAAATCTTACTATACAACACAAAAATAAATTTTCAATTTTAACCAATAACTCTCGAGTTAAGTTCGATCAACCAAACAAACTCTCTGAACACTCTTCATTTTAGGTATACGGTTTCTACATATTATGTAAATGATAGAACTCAACGCTTCCTCGAACTTGACGTACGAGTATATATCAAATAGTACTTAATTCCAATAATAACACATAAACACAGGTTAAAGTCATAACTTTCTTTTTTAATGTCAGTTCAGTCAAAAAAAGACTTTGGGAATTGAACTTGCTTTATTCAACTGTGGCAATAACGCTATCAACAAACAAAATAAACTTTGCAAAGTAACGTCAGTGGAATATGTATTTTTATATCACTTTTTATTAACTTTCCCCATTAGCTGTCTCTATGGAGTACTTAAGATATGATTCTTTGAATTTTCTTACATTTTATATAAAAACTAGTCGTTGTCCACAATTTTCTTCGCTGGATAGCTCGCTTAAAAATATGCTTGCTTTCCGTTTCCGTAAGAATTTCGACAATATACACTACCTAACCTACCTAGGCGCCAAATTTCAACTTTCTAACCCCAATAGTTACGTTTGTACGTCGCCCTTTAGTCACTGAGCAACGGAATTTAAATGTTAAATAATTAAAACTATTCCGCTGTATCCCGTACACAGCAGCGTAGGCAGAGGGAATCTAGTGATAAGACACTCCGTTCCCCACTTTCCGCCGAATTAAAGCAATAGTTCCTGCGATTATCGCTATCAACCGAGCAAACTTCAGCTCTATAAAATATTTAAAAAAATAAATAAAATAAATCTACAATATATAAAATTAGTGCAATAAATAATATAATAATAATTATTAAATCAACATAATTAGTATGAAACGTGCGTAATCAGTAGTCTCCGTATATCCATACTGTCACCTCACGAATGAATTGAAGAGACCTTACAACGAGTTCGAATCGCTTAAAATATTACTCAAGACTTCCAGTGGTGTAAGGGAAGAACTTTAACCGGTAGTACCGGGATAAGAGAATTATTTATTCGGTTAGAAGATTTGGAAGCGTTTTTAGATAAAAAGTAGGTACAATTAAAATTAGTTTTATTTTGCATACGACTGAGAAGGTATAGTTATTGTTAAATTCATTATTCGTTTGTCAACGGAATGCGACAAACTGTGTTGAGTGACGAAACTCTACGCCGAATTAATTCATTTGTTCCAAGTAGAAATCGAACTAATCGGAATAAAGACAGACAGGGTCTGGTGATAGACGTCTCTTGCGTGCTTAGATACCTTCTCCGAAAAAGATAGTGACTTGCTTATTCTTTTTGCCTTCTTCAAAAAACAAGAAGATACATAAAGAAAAAAATTAAGGTAAACGTATAAATCTTATGACTTAAGATCAAGATCGACTGACTATATCTCTTGGGAAATCTCTTCAACGGCAACGAGGGTGGATTAACTTACTCTAATACGTCAATTCGATGCCCGGCCCATGCATTTTGTATAATCAGTCTTGTGTAAATCCGTATCGGGGCTTTTCAATGAAGTATTTGAACCCGCGCTTCTTAGAAACTAAGGCCTTAATTCTTACCAATATTAAAAATAGATATTATTTGGAAAAACGTTTTATAAATAACCGCAATTAAAATTTTTGAACGATATCAAAAAAAACATTACAACACTTCAATTAGCTGTTATCTTAATAAAAAAAAAATATCTAAAAATTCAATCTTAGCACTCAAACCGAGACCGTAAGAACCAACCTTTTATTCATAAAAATGGTAATTTTATACAAAAATCGTCGTCTCCTGGAGAAAAAAAAATGGGAACCCTACGAATGTTTTCATTACTCAGACTCCCCTGGTGATACCTAGCGCTGGCTCCACTGTGGATGAAATGCACCCCCCCGTCCTGTAAACCGAAGTTAACAAATAAAACCCAAAACACTCATTGGCTAAAGTCTTTTATTTATAAACTTTTTGCTTACATAGCCTTTAGGAGTTGTTAGAAATTGAAATAGCTTTAAATACTAGAATATATAAAATTAAATGTATATGATAGCACAGTCTTAGTATAAACGCGACGGTTGTGAGTTCGAATCGCCTTTGGGGCAATGGGCATTACTTTCGTTGCATCTATTTGGTAATAAGATAAAGTGTCTCAACACTGAATTCCATCAGGTCACTTTACGTATATGTTATACGGATATACAGATAAAGAAGCGATTTTTTTGTGTTGTTTTATAAAGACGTCCTACCCAATAGAAACGTAAATGAAAATTAAATTAACAATGAAACATAAAAATAACAGTCTTTTAGATTCCAACCTTATAATTATTTTCAATATTATCACGTTATATGGTATTTTACAATTGTAGTTTTGATCCAATCTTGATATTTTAGCAAAATGGTACATTTAAATAATATTTTCTTACTCCATTTATATCTAATATATCGTGGCATTCAGGTTCGCCTTCTAAGAGAACGTAGTGTTCAACCACTACTCACTGTATATAACACATTCTATTTTCCGATTTCACACCACATCCGCATATAGCAGAATGGGTGGAGGAAATCTAGTGCTAAGATCTAGTGCCAACTCCATTCACCATTTTCCGCCGAATTCTCTAGGTATTCCATGTACCACAGCGAAATTAAAAAAAAAAAATTTCCATAAAACAAAAGCCTCACCAAAAGTACTTGAAATGATCCCTAAAATTCCACCCGACTCATTACATTAACAAGGGAAGGACCAGTAACTAGCGACTGGTGAAAAACAAAGAGTTCGAAATGCACTCGTTCATTCCCACGTACGATGTATGCAACAGTTTCAAGACGGAGGGCTCTCGCCCGGGGCTCAAACCCACTACGCTACTCATGTCGAGAGCGAGCTTTGAAAGGAATAGCTTAGGGGGTTTGTGGATGGTACGATTTTCATATTATTTTATTTTTGCTTAGTCAGGTTTTATAGCAGAGAAGGTAGGGTAACCTAGTGTTAAGACATTTCCATTCCACTGGAATTTGGTGGAAAGTGGGGAACTGCGTGTTGATTGGCGGAATACAATGCCACTTCCACCACTAAAGTATATGTTCTCCTTAAGCTGCGTCGAAATTAAAAAGATCTTTGATTTATGCGAGTTTTAAACATTTTAAATGTAACTCTTAAAGTAGATTAATCGCGTATTTTTAATAATATACCATTTGGAAACCCAATATTTTGAAAAGCTAACTATATTTTGTCCTATAGTGTCCACTACACTTTTGAGAGATTGAGAGATTGAGATTTTCCATGTATTAGTCCCAGGAGGTGGACCTTCAAATTTAATTACAACATCCAGTCCAATCGAAAGTCAGAACCAAGCCTAAGAAAAGGGGTTACAAAGTAACTTGTACCGGTATTTTATATGGAACTAGACCCTCGCCCTCAGGGTATCGTTTTTATAATTATGACGTTTGCGAGGTTCTGCAGGTTCGTAGCCAGCGTTTGATAAAGTAAATGTTTTTGCTAAATATAATACCTAGTTTGACGGTAATTAGAAGATAAAATGCAATATACAGGATTCCATTGTGAAAAGTTTTACCTCCAGGCTCTATTAGATGAGACGTGTTGTTCTGGAATTTGCAGCTGTAATTTATTTGGTCTTGAATAACTAACTGGATATAATAGTTTTGTATTGTTTGATAAATTATAGCTGGTTCATTTCCTACATTTGTTATTAATATTAGTATTTAGAAAGACCCAAGTGTTAAAAGTCTTCGTTATCCACTTTCTGCTCAATATTTGAGACATTAGGTTTTGAATGGCGGAACTCAACGATGCGCGAGGAAATAAAAAAATATAATTAGACGCTGTAGTTAGACGCTGAACCCACGATGGCTCCTTTTTAGCAGGAAGGTAAAGGGAACCTGGGAACCTACTGTTAAGACATTCCCATTAACCCATTACAATGATTCCGTCGCACTTTCCACCGAATATGGCGGAATTGGGTGTTAACTAAAAATATAAATAAATAATAATTTATTTTCACAAGCGAGAATCGAATCCAGGATCGCATTTACAAATTTCCAAATCCAACAAAAGCAATCAATAAACAAATATAAGTACCCTCAACTTCATCCAATAATAAAATACTTAATCTATTTCGTTACAAAAACAAAACTCATCCTTTTATTGTATGTAAGACATTTACCGTATTTTTCTTATACTCGACTCTACTATGAGAAGGAAGAATAAACGCAAGATACCGAAAGCTAACAAAAACAAGCTCACTGGATGCGCGACCTTAATCGAATTTGGTATTTACGGGGCCATTAGTGCGGCTGTTCACGGTGAGATTTTTTTGTCTTTATATAAATAAATAATAATATATGCATTTTTTTTTTTTAACTTTACGTAAATATAGACGAAAAGAACCTAAAAATAGATGCCGTCATTTCGTTTTTAAGAAAGATAATAAATAATATGGGTTGCTTTAAAAAAGCTCACAATGTTCTTGGTAAGTCAGTGTAGACAAAACGCGGCGTTAAGTTCTGCCTTTTAACAAACGACATGTCAAAATTTGGTAACAGGGGAGTGTTGTAATACTAGTATCCGTATGTTTATCATGCTATACGCGAAAAGCGTGAATTATAATTATATATTAAAAAACCTTTCAAATATAATAATTCAACTGACCAGAGAACAACAACCATCACACATACAGCCAGACATTCCCCCCCAAAATGACCCCCAAAATCGGTACTTGAACAGGCAACACTAAATATTCAGACAGATTAATCGACCAGACAGTCTATGTGTGTTTCGTTTTACACTCAGCTATGACGGATGGAGCGAATACTCCGCTAGTTAACTCGAATGCATAAGTCATTTGTCATACAATATACCTACATATAATATATATTATGTATGAACTGTAAACGGAAATTATATATTTAATATTTTCATTTCTTCCCTCTGGTGTCGAGGCAATGCGCGGCGTTAAGTTCCGCCATTCAATACGCAACGCCTTCAGAATTCGGCGGAAAGTTGGAAGCCGAGTGTTTAACACTATGTTTCCTCTGCCAACTCTACTGCTGCTGGAAGCTGGAAATTAATGTAGTGTACTCATGCTGTTATTATATTATAGGAAATTAAGGCTGGTATTTTTTGAAGGTGGGTTGTTAAGGTAAACCGTAGCACTGGGTTCCGCCATACAATTAATCTTTTCATCAACAATCCACGTCCATAAAACTAAAAGCCACAGAAGAGATGGCATGACTTAAAAAATCTTAAGAAATTCCATACAGGTCCTGCGAGGACGTTTCTCATTTTATGGGGTGATATAAATCATCATATGATTTAAGCGTGTTCACACTGGCCCCTATTTTTTTTCTCAATATCTTATGGACCTATCTCTTACATATTTTGTCCATTTTATGATAAGAAACCTGTTTTTAGGAAGGCGTGGATATGGTTTTTTTTCTCTTGTTATTAAAATAAAATTTTATAAGCTTCACGCTGTATCCCGCACATAACAGGTTAGGCAGAGGGAACTTACGGACTCTTTTTAAGCCACTTCCTTTTCATTAAAATACTTCCGTTACGTTAAGAGGCCATGGCTTGTGTGACACATGACACTTACCTATTAAGTGCTGGAAGTTTCTTTTCAAAATGATTTTTTTATCGACGAGGAATCGAACCCACTGCCATCCCGTTTATTACAGGACACTGTCTCATAGCGGTATCTAATATAGTAAAACAGCGTATCCATTTGAAAGAAAAAATCTTACATCTCCTATGAATAATACAGCAATAACTTACTCTGGTGTCAACTTGGCGCATTATAATAGTCTAAGGCTATACGTTATACAGCAAGATATATTTTTTATTTTCTACGTCATAAAGTAAATAGATAAAACATTAGTCTCCCTTCAAATCAATTAGATAAATGATATATAATTTTTTCATAAATAATATTGATTTTAGGTCGCTCCTGGTACAGGGGGAAGAGCGTGAGAGTAAAGTTGTGGGTCCGCTTTGAGTTCCGCTACTCAACACGCAATACCTTCAGATTCCATGTAAAGTGAGAAACAGAGAGTCTTAATGGGAACAAAGTGTTTTAAACTCTAGGTTCCCATGTTCTCTCTGCCTACCTTGCAATGTGCGAAAAAAAAAGAATGCACTTAATATATTTTATCAAAGATTCAATTTCTAGCGAAATTAACCCATAGATCCACAAAAGGAGATTTCCAAACATATATTCATAGGTTTTTAAAGATTTATTTGGTCTCTTTTTATAATTTGCTTAATACATTGTTAGCAAGTTTACTCTCTAAACCAGCCAATATTAAAATTATTTTAATTCCTAATTCATGGTAGATAAAGCACGGAGTTAAATTCCGCCTACTTCCCTATATTTATATTCATTATATTTATTTTACAATCTGCAGAAGCAAAGATAAAGGTAAAACTCCAATTTCGAACTAAACCGAAACACACATTCGTAGCTCTACAAAAGGAACTTCGCAAATAGTCTCTAACATTCCGTATTCACTATTCCTTTCAGAAAAACACATATTACAGTACAGTGCTATACAGTAGAGTACAGTAGAGTACAGTAGAGTAAAGTACTGACTAAATTGTTAGTCAAATTACTGAAGTTCGAGCGGGTGAGTACAAACTGCTCTACAAAGTAAATCTCAATTTTCAAACGGTATCCTTCAAAAAGATACATATTTACATTTAATTTACACACGGACGTACATGTACTGTACACGCTTCTGTACTGTATCAACTGGATGGGATAGAGATACCAATTAATCGACGGTTTTTATATCAAAGGCCTTCGATGGGCAAATAATAATATAAAAATTGTTCAGCTTTTACAGAGCGGGCAACGTGATATGGTATCCCGTACCACTGCATTTTGTCCCGTACTTTTTATTTATATGTTTTTACTATTTCTTATACTTATAGAAAATAATAATAATAGTTACCTCTCAGTAGTCTCCTAGTCAGCGCCACGATTGACAATGACACAGACATGTGACTGCCACAGATTGTAGGTTCAATTCTCACGCGAAGAATTCTCGTTTCCTTGCTCTGGTAAAGAGACAAAGCGTGGCTTTGAGTTCAGCCATTTAACATAAAATGCCTCCAGAACTCAGCTGAAGGTGTTTATAAACGTGTCGTAAAGTATCACGTCTTAATATTAGGTTCCCAGGTTCCCTCTGAGTACTCATGAAACTAAAAAAAAGACTACTCACATATAATTATCCTTCGTTTAATCCTGTCTCCCGTTCCACAGCATTTAAATGAGAAAACAGAAAAAGTGCAACAAGAAGCTTTTAAAATAGAGCAAAAAATAATCACGTGTTCCCCTTTATGTTATCTAAAGCTCGGAATTTCACAAAATACGAATAAACCTATATCTATTTATATATATATAAATATTTGTGTATGTTTGTATGTAAACATGTCGGATGCAATTCAGCACAAACGGTGTTTGCATTCGATAGTATTTAATAGCTTGTCCGTTTTAAATTATATTGTATGTAAATAATATTTGTTTATACGTGTTTATTGCTTTATTATAGGAAAATGCTGGTACAAAAGAGAGCTAAGTACTGAATTAATGTTTTTGGATTGCCGATGTTACTTGTAAATCTTGATTTAAAATTCTTAGATTTAAAAAAATAAGGCAATCGTGTCCCAGGGTCAAAAGCGCGTAAATGCGACGATAGCGGGTTTGATACGAGAAAGCTAAAAAACATTTATTCTCTTCCCTAAAAATCTAGAATTGACCCCACAACCCTCACCATACAATCCAACGCTGTCCCACTGCAAATCTCATGTTTTTCTTAAAAAAAAATGTACCAAACTGAACCTATAAATATTGTATTCACATTGACTTCCACTTTTTTTGAAATTCAATAAATTATAGACCATTGTGGAGCAGCGGGAAGACTTTTGTTTGTTAACACTATGAGTTCGATTTTTGTTTTTAATTGTTTCAATTACGACTATAAATAGGTAAAACGTGGCGTTGAATTCCGCCACTCAAAAGATCTTAAAAAGCAGAGAACAGAGAGTCCCGAAATCGGGTTCCCATTGCATACCCTACCAAATGAGAAATACCACGTGTAGCTAAAATAATTCACGAACATAGGTAGCGCCACTTCGACCTGCTGCTGCCATAAGCTTTATTAAGCTCTTTTAATCCTATGTAACTAGAAATTTCCTGATTTCGTGGTAAATGAAAATCAATTACTATGCCATTCTATACATACAACTTTAGTGTTTTCATATATTAATTATGTTATTGTTTTAAATGAAATTAAGTTAGGCATTGCATGCGTGAATCCTTCATAGCGTAGTGGTATAGAGTCTGACTGTAAGCGCAAGGGTTGTGAGTTTAATTCCAATTCAGAGGAAAGAAATATTTTCAAATTTCTCTGGTAACAAAATAATTCGTGGAGGCATTGCTTGTTTAGTACCAGAACTCAACACAGCGCTTAGCTTCGTTACCAGAGCTAGTAATTAAAAATATTAAATATCTCATTAGGAATCGTAGGAATCGAACACGTACACTTATTGCTTTTACAGTGACTCTACTCTACGACTTGCCTCAATTAAATTCACTTTATTATACAAATACTATAACATATATACAAAAACATATAAAAAACCACAAAAATAAAAACACCAATCCCGCACACCACTGCACTGTCTCAAAATCACGAGTAAATTTATTTATGCAATCTCAGCGAAGTCTGAAGCACTCCTTAATTAGAACTGTAATTAAGTTATAAATTCCAGACCGTTGAACCTAGCCCTGTAGGGGAAGGTTATTGTAACGCCCGTATTACCCTTGTAACATATGTTTTCATTTATATATATACTAGCGGCCTGCCCGCGGCTTCGCCTGCGTGAACTACGCTATTATTAATTTCTGTCTCTATGAGTACCTACGTCCTATAAGTGACGTCCATGCGAAATTTGAGACTCCTAGCATTTGTAGTAATGAAGTTTCATACAAGCTTTCAACCCCAAAAACAACCCCTTAGAAGTCGAATATTGTAAATTCCCGTCTTAGCGAGCACCTACGTCCTATAAGTAACTCCTATGCAAAATTTGAGATTCCTAGCACTTGTAATTTCTGAGATTTCGTGATGAGTGAGTGACCTTTCGATTTTATATATATAGATATATATGAAAAACTATATCTATAATTATAATTGAGGCTATCGTCGTTTGGACTGTAATCGCGATGGTTGTAGGTTCGATTCTTTCTTCTTTTCTCTGCTTAGATTAGGGCCTGTGAGAGATACAATGTGAGACTAAAAAATTAGAAATTCATAAAATAATACTGTTTCCAAATTGTATTCTATTTTAATTTCATTTATTAAAATATCAAATATTTGTACGTCTTTTCATAATATATGAATAAACAACCAAAAAATATCTTTTGTCGAGAATTTTCTTTATACAACATGTGGATACGACTAGAGACTAGAGATAGAGAATAACTCATTAGCCTTAACACGATAATTAATTAGGCTTAGTATGGTGTTTGTGGTATTTTTTTGTTTTTAGGCCACTTTTTTAAATTTCATATTTATGCGTCTTTTACTTCTGAATAGTAGATATTTATAACGTAGAGATAAATCACTAACTAAAAGTGAGTACCTAACCTGACCTAATCTATATTAAATAAAAAACTTTTAATTATTTTTGTTTTTATTTATTTTTCAGTATGTCTGTATCCTTAATATAGCAGAGTAGGTTGAACCTTGGAATCTAGTGTTAACATATTTCGTTCCCACTAAGACAAATGTGAAAGAATTTTCTTAACACTCTTTCCTCCTAATTTTCGTGATATTATTTATTACAAGCACGAGGAAATAAAAATATTCTTTCCGTCATTGTAAATAGAACACAGAACCATCGCGATTACAGTGAGATACTGTGCCACTGTGATATCCAATATTCTGTATAACACTATACGTACAATAAAACGTATTACAAAAAACATGAAAACAAAAATACTAACAGACAAATTAGCCGTATAAATCAACAAAAAAAACTTCTTTTTAATTCCAAATTGAAGACTAAACCCTCAAAAAACCTGGAAAAAGACAATTAAAAATACACATACCCCTCTCACATTATATTTAAGTATTCTTATTATGTATGTAATTGCACTACTTCACGTAGCATTACCGCGTTACCAGTTAGTTCTGCGGGAAAACAAAGCTTTTCGAGAAAGGTGCTCGAAACAGTATTTTACGTCATCATTGTCATCTATTGTCATCCATCATTTGTTCGTGCTGGCATTGTGGCACAGCTTTGTCAGTCAGCACTGTTGATGCCTCTTGTAGGGGTTTTTATAATCGGGGAAATAAGCTTACGAACGCTTTAGGACTAGAACTTGAATTTACGTTTACGTTGTTTTTATTGTATACTGATTGTCATTTTTTATTCCTTTTTTAGCTTTACGCTTTATCCCACACATAGCGGGTTAAGCAGACCGATCTAGTAACCTAGTGTGATGACAGTCTGTTCCATTAAGACACTTCATTCCCCAGTTCCCGTGTTTAGTTGTGGAACTCAACGCCATCCTTTACTTCGTTACCAGAGTAAGGCAATGAAAATAATGAACACTTAATTTTCCCGAATGGGAGTCGAATCCACAACCTGTCGCACCAACAGACGTACGCTGGTACTCCTACGCCTACTAGCCTCGATTTAATGACTGAAAGACGAAATTCCATATAAATATTAATATTAATTGGGTGTCGAGTGGCAAAACTCAACGCACAGCCTCGTTACCTGAGCGAACAAATAAAAGTGAAATATTTAATCCCCCCTCGAAGTCCCCCCCGAGTCCGAATCGAACCCACAACCTTCACGCTTACAGTTGCACGTTCACGACCCTGCGCCACGACCTCTCAATCCTTCAATTAAGACCTCCCCGAATTTCCTTAATTCAATTCACCATGTTAGCCCACATACTTCCAAAATCTGAACCTAAAATGGTCAATCTAGTTATTTTTTTTCTACCTGCTAGCAGATTGGTTTTGCCCGAGTTAAGTTAAGCTTTCGACTCGACTTTTCAACTTATTTGGTCGAATCTACGCTAAGATTTTAAAAGCATTGGGAACTATCAGCTTTGCTCTCAGTTTTATGTTGAGTGCTTTTATTTTTAATGTAGAGGCAGAGATTTTAACCGATTTCACGGAGATTATCAATATTATTACGTTTTCGTATAGTTATTGTATAGTTAAAGTTAGACATTGTGCAATGTTGATGCAGGGGATGTGGTTGTGGATACCCAGTGAGCAAATGGTTATAATTAAATTACTTTAATTTTCCCTCTTTACTAGAGTAAGTAAACTTAATTAATAAAAACGATAAAAGTTTTTTAGCTCTACGCTTTATTCCTCGCGAGATAACCAAAGAGGGCGCCAAACGCTAGGCTCTCCGCGTACCTCTTTGATTCATCCACTGTCACTAACCTAATACATGCCTTACGCGGGACTAGAAATTCTCAAAGTTCGGGAAGTTCTCAAAGGTCAAGCGAAGTCTCTCTCCGCCTCTCCTTCCAAATTATTCGGATTTTTTTTACTTGAATTTGATTTGAACTTAGTGTACAACATTCAACACACATAACACAATTCTCAACACTATTCTCTCTGCCTTCCCCGCTATTTAGAAGATGATAATGAAATGTATATACCACAATACCTATTTCCTCGATCTGCTATTACTAATATCCAAATATCCTTTTATCTATCAAATAGCTGCCAACTGTAGCACTCGTCTATTATCATAATTTCCCAAGAGGGTATCTCAAAACAAAATTTAATTTACAACATATTAAACCTTATTGCTAATGAAATAAAGTGCAATTTCATAAATTCTATACTTTCAGTATAGAAAATAAAAGATTTCTTCGAAATAAAACCTTATTGTAACGGAATAGAGTCGATTTTTCGTAATTTATGAAATATGATTCAAACTTTTTCAAAATGAGGTGAGTTCGGTTAAGACTAAAGTTGTAATGTGATCGTCACATACAGTTTTTAGAGTTAGAAGTATCGATGAGGCTAATATACATATTCCTTCTGTGTATTAAATTTAATAACTTGATATAAGGTTCACTACACATACAGCTTCCCGATTCTTTCCGCATAACGGGGTAGGTAAAGGGAACCCACTTCGACCCAAATTTTCGAGATATTGAATGATGAATAGCGAACTTCAACGCCACGCTTTGTCTTGTTATCAGAGTGAGGAAATAAATTTAATACTCCCCATAATCGAACCCGCAACCATCACGTTAACAGCACACTTTTTAGCCACCGCGCCACAACGACCTCACATAATAAGAATTAAACTAATAAAATATAACTAAAAAGTTTTCCATTTTACAAAATTATATTCAATAAAGGAGGTATAACTCAATCTTTTGTCTCATACGTGTCATCACGGCTTCTTGCATTCGCCTGCATCTTGCAGACATGGCTGTCCAAACTTGGGTCCCTTCATACTTAGCCGGCACTATAAACGGAGATGAAAATCTTCATTTTCCCCAGCATCCATGAATTTAGCATACACTGCCTTATTACAACTATTGAAATGATTTCAATAGCAACTGAAAAAGCAATGTACGTTGAATACATTTGTTTACCATTTTTGTATAGATAGTAAAGGTAGGAGATTTTGTAATAAATTTCCCAGTTCACTTTAGGTTAATATAATATGCCACGTTTATTAATATGTAACCAAATATTAGTGTTACCAAGTTCGACGCCGCTACGTACGGTTTGACGTGTCTACATCATTAGAGAATAAGGAACTTTTCATTGTAAGCTTTGCGGTGGTATATGACGGTGTGCTTATTAAAGTTTTATTGGAAATATAGTTATTTTAATTAAATAATCTATTTCTAGCGAATTATTATCCAATTTTCAAGACATTGTGTGTTAATTAACGGAATTGAATGCCGCGCGATATAGCGCGGAGAAATGCGGAGAAATGAAAATAGAGAGCACAACCGCGTGACTGTAAACGCAAGAGCGGGAACGTAGCGAAAAGTAGAGAACGGAAGTAGTTTAATGCGAACGGAATGTCACACTTGGAACTTGGGAAATCTAGGTTCCCAGATTCCCTCCGCTTACCTTGTTTTCTTCACCATGAAACAAAAAAAGTCAGTAATTTACCGATTTACAATTATTAATTCTACAACTATTAATTATGATGACAATGTCCACCAACGAACAGTAAGCAGAGTCATCTATATCTAGCTCAAGGGTTGGAGAATGAGTTCAAAACCTGTATGAGTTAGCACCGAATAAATACTCGTGTCACAGCGGGACCTCACCGCACCTCCTGGAAATGCGGTTTTGGTTCGACCACTAAATCTTGTATTAACATAAAACACTCACATGTTCTATTAGATTTCCATCTGTTCATTATAAAACCTAAGAGTTTATTTGGTTAAGTTTGAGTTGATTATTTAAACTACTTGCTAAATCTCTCACTTAGAGTGATAGGCAAAAGGAACCTTTGAGCGAAGTGTTAACACCCTCCGTTCTTCACTTCTAAGGACATTGCGTGATGCGTCGTAAGTCTGTGATATAAATTTAAATATATTTTTAACAATAATACGTGCAAATTTTAAATTTCATATATTAGCTTTTGAGTACTGTAACTCAACAAGCAACGTCTTCAGAATTCAGCAGAAAATGGGAAACGGAAGTGTATTAACACTAGGTCCCCAAATTTACTCTGCCCACCCTGCTATGCGCCGGTAACAATGTAAAGCTAAAAAAAACGTTACAAGATGAATAGCAGAACTAAACACCGCACTTTTTTCAACATTTACCAATCGACTGACTCACCAAGCCCTTGTTAACCGCTAACGTCAGAAATTTGAAAAGGGTACTGGAAAGGTTCGTTGAAGTTTGTACAAAACTTTTGTACTTCCCATACATTGGCTTAAAAGTTTCTACAAATATTAATAGTCGATATAAAATGAGGCGGCAAAATTATAGTTATACATAAGAGTATAATAACATTATAAAAGTTAAGAGTTTGGTCTCTTTCTTTTCAGCTTCACGCTGCATTCTACGTAAAAGTGTAGACAAAAACAATCTGGGATCCTATTATTAAGAAACTCCGTTCCCGTTATGACACTNAGTTTAATGCGAACGGAATGTCACACTTGGAACTTGGGAAAACTAGGTTCCCAGATTCCCTCCGCTTACCTTGTTTTCTTCACCGTGAAACAAAAAAAAGTCAGTAATTTACCGACTTACAATTATTAATTATTGATGACAATGTCTACCAGAACAGTGACCAGAGTCATCTATATCTAGCTCAAGGGTTAGAGAATGAGTTCAAAACCTTGCATAATTAATTATTTGTTAGCACCGAATAAATACTCGTGTCACAGCGGGACCTCACCGCACCTCCTGGAAATGCGGTTTTGGTTCGACCACTAAATCTTGTATTAACATAAAACACTCACATGTTCTATTAGATTTCCATCTGTTCATTATAAAACCTAAGAGTTTATTTGGTTGAGGTTGAGTTTGAGGCTTTTTTAAACTACTTGCTAAATCTCTCACTTAGAGTGATAGGCAAAAGGAACCTTTGAGCGAAGTGTTAACACACTCCGTTCTTCACTTCTAGGGACATTGCGTGATGCGTCGTAAATCTGTGATATAAATTTAAATATATTTTTAACAATAATATGTGAAAATTTTAAATTTCATATTTTGAGTTTGACTTTTGAGTTCCGTCACTCAACAAGCAACGTCTTCAGAATTTCAGAGTCTTTCAGAGTCCCCAAGTTCACTCTGCCCACACTGCTATGCGCGGTTAACAATGTAAAGCTAAAAAAACGTTACAAGATGAATAGCAGAACTAAACACCGCACTTTTTTCAACATTTACCAATCGACTGACTCACCAAGCTCCTGTTAACCGCTAACGTCAGAAATTTGAAAAGGGTACTGGAAAGGTTCGTTGAAGTTTGTACAAAACTTTTGTACTTCCCATACATTGGCTTAAAAGTTTCTACAAATATTAATAGTCGATATAAAATGAGGCGGCAAAATTATAGTTATACATAAGAGTATAATAACATTATAAAAGTTAAGAGTTTGGTCTCTTTCTTTTCAGCTTCACGCTGCATTCTACGTAAAAGTGTAGACAAAAACAATCTGGGATCCTATTATTAAGAAACTCCGTTCCCGTTATGACACTACCGTTTCCCCTTTTTGGCTATCTCTCAAACCCAACGCCGAATCGCAGTTGATTGATTCAATTGAGAAAGTGTGAGAAAAGTGTGGAACGGAGTATCTTAACACTACTCTACTGCCTACCACGCTACATTCGATATATAGAAGCTGAAAATAATTAAAACTCTAATACAAAATTCACAGCGAACGCACAAAACATTTAAAATAAAACATTATAAAAAACAAATTGAAAGGGCCTTCCCGCATACTACCGCATAATCAATCAATATTCTAATATACGCTAGTTAGTTAGTTAGTTAGTTAGTTAGTTAGAAACCTCAACTCATAAAATGAATGTGCCATACAAATATTAATATTCTATCCGCGAATATGTATGAAAGGTTTATTAAAACTGGAAATCTCAATTAATACGAAACCGGTAATGAAAATATTTTCATCCGCAATATACTCGTGTGTGTTTCAATGGAGTAAATAATTGTGGACGACGCATATTGAGCGTGCATTAATCAACTCTTATTTTATATTATTGTAAATAGTTTTTTTTTTTAAGTTTAGTTTGAGTTTTGAGTTTGATTCCTTTTTCCTAGTTATATGGTAAGCATTTAGAAAAACACTTGAAAGTATTAAATGTTTCATTCCTCGAATGGGAATCGAACTCACAAACGCCGCTTTCATTGTTACACACTTGTACACGCCGTGACGGCATCAAAAACAAAATGACGGTATATCAAAAAACTTCTATATTTATTTATAAACAATTTATTCTATGATAGTTTTTTTCAAGCAGTCGTGGCCCAGCGGTATAAAGTATGACTGAAAATGAGAAGGTTGTGAGTTCAATTCCCACGCGGGGGAAGGGGTCATATTCATAAACTAATATTTTTAGCCTCCTCGATAAATGGACATCCTAAAACACGAGTATTCTTTAAATTTGAACTAGTAGTTCCTGTGATTAGAGCACTCAACGATACAAATTCTTTACAATATTAGACTAGATAGAGTATAGATTAGAATAAATTATTGTACATTTTTATAGTAGACGCTTAAAAAGTGATGATAAATGTAGCCTTACATTAAAAAAATCATCGATTTTTAATATGGGTACTTTTTTTTCACAAAACCGTTTATGGACGAATCTAGCGTGAAAAGTGAACTGACCGAACACGCGTGTGTTTCATATTTTATGTAAAAAGTCATTATTACACTACACGTTATTATTAATTTCTGTCTCCATGAGTACTTACGTCCTATAAGTCACGTCCATGCAAAATTTGAGACTCCTAGCATTTGTAGTAACGAAATTTCATACAAACTTTCAACCCCAAAAACAACCCCTTAAAAGTCGAATATTGCAAATTCCTGTCTTAGCGATCCTATAGATAACTCCTATGCAAAATTTGAGATTCCTAACACTTGTAGTTACTGAGATTTCATGATGAGTGAGTGACCTTTCGATTTTATATATATAGATAACTATAGCAAAAAATGTTATAGATTTTCTGTATAGGTACGAGAATAAATGAAAACAAATCGCTTGGATTGCTAAACGAGTGTATGTTTTTAATATAATTATAGCTTACATACTGCAGTGGCTATCTACTTTGATATATAAAATACATTACTATAATACATTTAAAACGAAATTACAACAATTGAACGAGCTATAAAACTGGTTTATTTCAAAATTAATTATAATGCATGTAGCCACGTACAAACCAACATAATCACTATAAACCCTACGCTTTCTATAGTTAACAATAAGTATAGCATTAAAAATCCAGTGGCATACAATCCTAAACACCGCCTCGAGGCCGCTCATTAAAATTTCACCGTTTCCGTTTACACCCCACAGTGTGTCTGACGCGAGTGAGCTCAGTTATTAACGAAATAAATACCGATTTTGTGCATCATTATTATAAAGTAGTTAACATTTATTATTATTCTTGTTATAATGGGGAACGGAAGTGTCTTTATGGGAACGGAGTGCCTTATTCTAGGTCCCCAGGTTCCCTTTTGCTTACTCTGCTATGCGCGGGATACATCGTGCATCTGAAAAAAAAAAATAGAGCAGCGGGACCTGATTGAAACATGAGTAATGGGGTTCGATTTCCGCTCGAAAGTAAATTAATTTTCTCGCTCTGGTATGGAGACACTACAAACAAAGAGATATATATGGAGACAACATAACAAGTTCTGCTAACACACACGTAACGTTTCAAAAATGGACCATGAAGTGAGAAACAGAGAGTTTTATCACTGTATCCCTTCACCCTAACCCTCCTCCCCCCTTTCATCTTCATTCCCCTCTCCTACCCTCTTTTAAATACATACTGAAAAGTTATTTTGTAATAAATAGATTTAATCCCCTGGGGTTTGGAGTAAAGTGGCTTTTTAAGACATCGTATCGGCTTCCCCTGTATCAATGTAAGCAAATTTACAATGTTAATTTAACGACGTACGAGTAGAGTGTTATTTGCTTGTAAATTTGCTCATGTGTTGGAACCCAATTCAATTACTATTTTTAATAAATGAAATATTTAATGTTGTCATTTCTTGATTACGATGGTTTTAAGGCAAAGCGCGGCGTTAAGTTCCGCCACTCAACACGCAATGTGTCAAGAATTCCGCCGAAAGTGGGAAATGGAAGTGTCTTAATGGGTAACGGAGTGTCCTAACAAATAAGTACGTACTAAGTTCCCAGGTTCCTTTCGCCTCTACTGATATGTGTGGGTAACAGCATGATATTAAAAAAAGCTTCTTTTTTTTCGAACATGAGGTTAATGCTGTTAGCCCTATTGGCTTTTACAGTGACACCGGTTGGGTAGGCAAGAGGGTACTCTGTCCCTGAATAAATGCAAGCACTAAGTGGCTGCCTGTGAGGATATAAAAAAAGTTAATTTTTCCATTATTATACTAAAATCTATTTGAAAACATTATTGTAATTCTGTTTAAACTATAAAATAAATCTGATATATCAGACTGTAAAAAATATCTTGGCTTTACGTATTATTTTATTCTTATTCATTCATGAATGCGAATAACGTGACTTATACAGAAATGACTTAGCTTACACTTTAGTTTCGTCACTTTTTTAAAATTTAAAATTATAAAACATTTTAAAACTATTTAACACCAAGCATTTTGTGAATAAAGCAGGAAACGAACCTACAATACCCGTGCAACTCAAAACAAATTAAATAACAAGGCCACAGCCCGCCATTTCACGGCAACGACTTAAAAATTAATGTTTATTTGTAAAAATAGAGGGCAACAACGAAAATGAACATTTCCAAGACTCGCCATAATTATTACAAGTTACATAAAGCTGCACTGCGGTGAGCGTTCGCATCTAATGAGGTATTTGAGACTAAATGAGGAAAGCAATAAAAATATTTGTAAG
>JAKRZM010000315.1:260275-284142 GCA_036379175.1 Heliconius cydno galanthus
CTCACTCATCACGAAATCTCAGAAACTACATGTGCTAGGAATCTCAAATTTTGCATAGGAGTTACTTATAGGACGTAGGTGCTCGCTAAGACGGGAATTTGCAATATTCTACTGTTTTTGGGGTTGAAAGTTTGTATGAAACTTCGTTACTACAAATGCTAGAAATCTCAAATTTTGCATAGACATCACTAGGACGTAGCCATGGAGACAGAAATGAATAATAACATAGTTCACGCGGGTGAATCCGCGAGCGGGTCGCTAGTATAATATAAAATTTAAAAATAATTAAAAAAAAAACTCTTCTATTCTATGTATTATATATACCAAGAGATAATACTAAAGAGCTTGAAAATGTGATTGGAGCAATAAATTGTATGAGTCTAAACACGAATGATTCAATAATAGAAAAAGAGTTCCAATATTCAGGTTCTGACTCCATCATCACACCAGCTCGTCGTTACCATAATGTTGTATTGCCATCTAAGCTACATACAAGGTAACGGAGAACGTAGTCTCAACAGAGGAGTATAAGAGAAACAGATTCTCTTTACTAACTGCACGAAATAATTAATTCCTTTGATTGGACATAGAACTCGCTATCGCTGTTTTCTTTAGTCACTGCAGTATTATATTTGTAATGATTAATTCATTTATTAAAAAAAACTTAACGTCTTCGTCGTCTCAACTTAACTTACGTCGTTTGCCTCGTTGCCAAAATGGGACCATAAAAACATTAAATATTTCATATTTTTCAGTGGAAATCGAACCCACAAATACATTTATAGTCGGGTTTTATTTTTAATTATTTCTTCTGTCTTTTATTATTAGAAACAAAAAATCTCCCTCTCAGAAAAAGAACTTAAATTTAAATACAATTAACTTGCTAACTTCAACATGAAGACTATCATTATAGTTAACTTACTATACGTAAATTAATTTGAAATCCCTCGTATTATAGCCATACAAACTACCTATATAATCTTATAAAAACCAACCAACTATCGCCTCTATTCCTTTAAAATTAAGTGTAAAAATCGTTTAAAATTGTAATTTCGTCGTTCCAACCCGATTTTGCAGTCGACACGCGCTTCCCCAGTCTCCGGACGGTTACATAAAATATTTTATGACTGTAATAAAACTAAATACTACCTCTACCTCCCCCTCCCCCTCCACCTCCACCCCCCATAACATAGTATATGCTATAGCTGGTTGTCGTTCAAACGAAGTCACTTGTATATATTTAATGATACGTCGCCCTTATATGTTCGTGAGTCACGCTATATTAATTAAATCGTGGGCTTATACCAAGTTTTTTTCTTAATTGTAGGTGCAAATGCTCTGTGGTTTTAAATCATAGTGGTGATGGAATAAACAAGGTGTAATTTCAATTTTTTTTGTAACTTCACGCTGTATCCCTCATATAGCAGGCAAAGGGATACCTAGTGTTAAGACGATCGATTCCTCATACGCCCACCAATTTACAAGACATTTATTATTATCAGAGTGAGAAAATGAAAATAATCTTTTCCCCTGTGTGGAAATCGAACCCACTACTGCTGTGCTTTTGCGCCACTATCGCCTCAAGACGTATATACGCCACCACCGCGTCTCGTATAGAATCGCACGTGTGCCCCAGCACCACGACGAGCCCCATCATCACATCTCTACAAAACAAAACAAAACATACAAAATTACCTATTTCCCGATAAAAGTAAAAACAACCCCAGAAAATAATTTCAAATCGAACCCCACTTGTTCAATACCGTGAAAAGTGTGGAATTTATTTAGCTTTTTCTTTTTCAAACTTCTATAGGGCTTTCACATTTCTTTATTCACGCTATACGGCTTAAGACGGCTTTTGAAGACGGTAGCTCGTATAGGCGTGAAGGAAGTCAGCCCTGGTATTTCATTTATCATGTACATTTTTATGGGAGCACTAGCGTTATAGCGGGTTTATATATTTTTTGCCTTTGAAAAATTGATTTTGCAATAGAAGTGGTTGGGTGCAAAAGGGTGGTGGCGCAGTGGGGCAAAGTAGGGCAGTAAACGGCATGTTCTGGGTTTTATCCCGTATTTGAAGAATGATTATGATTATGTTTAATTTATTTTCATTCATATGTGTGAGTTGTTGATTTATACCAACTTCACTTTAAAATTTGGCGGAGAGTAGAGATAGGAGTTTCTTAACGGAGTGCCTTAGATAAATTGCGATAAAAGTTTTTGTTTTCAGCTTCACGATATATTTTCCTCATAATAGAACCTAGTATCAAGGCACTCCATTGCCTCATATCCGCTAAACTCTGAAGGTATTACTAGTAAGCGATGGCGTTTAGCCGCGCTATCACTTAAAGTAGGGAAATGATACCATCCATTCATCCCTACAGAAAAATATGAATGTATTTAAAAATAATATATAGGTAATAGGCATACCGTACGTAAGCGTGGTCGCGTGACACTATGATAGTAATGTAATAGATATTCAGTTTTTCATCATAATTTAAAACCATTAGCCATACCTCTATGCAATGAATGAGCTATAAACTTAAATATATTAATCACGCACGAGGCACAGTCTTTTTATGGGAAAAAAATCGTCTAAATCTTGAAGTTTCTGCAAAATTAGACTTAAATGTTTTACTTACTTTTAAAAGTAAATTTAATGTCAAAGCCTTACGTATCTACGTTTACGTAGCATCTTTTCAATTCTATATTTTCGAAATTGTGTCATTGTTTTTTTTCAGCCATGGCGTAGCGGCACAAATGGGTGGTTGGGTTCAATACCCACTCGGGGAAATGAAATAGTTAATATTTCCATTTCCTAGCGCGGCGTTGTGTTCCGCCACTCACCACGCACACACCTCCTGAATTTGGCGAAAATTGTCTTAATGGAAATAGATTGTCAAAACACTAGGTTCCCGGTTTCCCTTTGCCTACCTTGATATATGCGGCTAATACAAGGTGAAGCTAAAACAAATCATTCATTATTATATGTGCAATAACTTAATAAAAATCAAAAACTTAAAAAAACCTGAGATATTATTACAGAAAAGAATTTTACATTTAAAATATATATATATTTTGAATTCAAGCTCACCACTGTCATAACAACCAACCATAGTAACTTTTCGTAGCGCTCTACGAAAACGCTACGATATATCACGACAACGAAAATTATTAATTCCCCCGAACTAGCATCGAACCCACACAAAAACACGTCACGACTTCGTCGATATTATTAACAAGTAAACACCACCTGGACAAAGAAGGTCCAAATTTTAATTAATAAATAAAAAAAACCATCTCAATCAACGTAATTTACAACCGAACTGCAGCGCAGCGAAGACATAAACATGTAAATGCAGAGTGCCCGACAGATTTATAGGTGTCCGCGATGCGCGATTGTTTCTATCGCGAGATATATGTGTGTATGTATATCTGTTTGTACGTATATCGGGACATTGTCCTGCGGTGGTGTTGCCGTTGCATTTTAGTTCATATAGTTTAAGCTATATATGAATTATTGATTAAATAGACTTTTTTTGGATGTATTTTGAAATATTTGTTTAGAGAATGTGACGGAAGCTGTAGGATATCTCAAAATTTAGGCGAAAAGTAAAATGAAATGGAACCAAATGGAGTGTCTTTACACAATTTCTCTCTGCCGACCCTGCTNATTGCCTCATATCCGCTAAACTCTGAAGGTATTACTAGTAAGCGATGGCGTTTAGCCGCGCTATCACTTAAAGTAGGGAAATGATACCATCCATTCATCCCTACAGAAAAATATGAATGTATTTAAAAATAATATATAGGTAATAGGCATACCGTACGTAAGCGTGGTCGCGTGACACTATGATAGTAATGTAATAGATATTCACTTTTTCATCATAATTTAAAACCATTAGCCATACCTATGCAATGAATGAGCTATAAACTTAAATATATTAATCACGCACAAAGCACAGTGTTTTTATGGGAAAAAAATCGTCTTGAAATTTCCGCAAAATTAGACTTAAATGTCTTACTTACGTAACGTAACGTACGTAACGTATCTACGTTTACGTAGCATTTTTTTAATACTATATTTTCGAAATTGTATTACTGTTTTTTTTTTCAGCTATGGCGTGGGTGGGTTCAATACCCACTCGAGGAAATGAAATAGTTAATATTATCATTTCCAAGCGCGGCGTTGTGTTCCGCCACTCATCACGCACACACCTTCGGCGGAAATTGTCTAAATGGGAATAGATTGTCAAAACTACCTACGTTGATATGTGCGGCTAATATAGCGTTAAGCTAAAAAAAAACATTCATTATTATAATATGTGCAAAAACTTAATAAAAACCAAAAACATAAAAAACCTGAGACATTATTACAGTAAAATATTTTTTTATAAGTGTATTTAACATTTAAAAATATATATATGTTTTAAATTCAACTGCACCACTGTCATAACAACCAACCATTACCACCTGTAGTAACTTTTCGTAGCGCTCTACGAAACCGCTACGGTATATCTCGAGAATGAAAATTATTAATTCCCCCGAACTAGTATCGAACCCACACAAAAACACGTCACGACTTCGTCGATATTATTAACAAGTAAACACCACCTGGACTAAGAAGGTCCAAATTTTAATTAATAAATAAAAAAAACCCATCTCAATCAACGTAATTTATAACCGAACTGCAGCGCAGCGAAGACATAAACATGTAAATGCAGAGTGCCCGACAGATTTATAGGTGTCCGCGATGCGCGATTGTTTCTATCGCGAGATATATGTGTATGTATGTCTGTTTGTATGTATATCGGGACAGTGTCCTGCGGTGGTGTTGCCGTTGCATTTTAGTTCATATAATTCAAGCTATGTATAAATTATTGATTAAATAGATTTTTTTGGATGTATTTTGAAATTTTTGTTTAGAGAATGTGACGGAAGCTGTAGGATATCTTAAAATTTAGGCGAAAACTAAAATCAAATGGAACTAAATAGAGTGTCTTTACACAATTTCTCTCCGCCGACCCTGCTCCAGCATTATGCTGGATAAAACGTGAATCTAAAAAAAATCTCTAAGTAATGATTGCAGCTTTTTGCGTCCCTGTGCCATTGCTAACGTCAGCCGTGACTGTAAATGCGACTGGTTGTGGGTTCGATTCCCACTCGTGGAAATGAAATATTAAATTTTTCTCGCTCTGGTAACGAGTCAAAGCGCGATATTGAGTTCTGCCACTCAAAACGCAATGCCTCCAGAATTTGGCGAAAAGCGGGAAGCGTAGGTATCTTAATATGACTCTGTATTTAATAGTAGGTTCCCAGGTTCCCTCTGTCTACCCTGCCACGTGCCAAATACCATACATAAAATAAAACATAACAACAATCCAAAATGAAATCGTATCACAAACTTCAAATATAATATTTTCTATACACAAAACTCACTATATTCCTACAAAATATAAGACATTCAAATAACTATGACTTACGAGACGCTATACTAAAGCTGGCTTCTTATATAAAAGACGTTCCGAGGCACGGAAGCCGTTGTCAACGGGAACCTTTGTATGCCATCTGAGTTCTGACACCTATATATGGCCACAATTATATACGTTTAACGTGAAATGTAAGGTAATATTTACTTTTCATACTGGATATTTGCGTTTTAGTGCTGATATTTACGTTTTGTTTATTGTTAGATATGAAGTACGAAGTTGTGATAGAGATATAGATATAATTGTGAGATATAGATATAATAAAAAAGTACAGCGTTGAATTCCGCAACTCAATACGCAATATGTCAAAAATTGGGGTGATGAGTGGAGAATGGAATGTCTTAGCATACAGCGCGAAACTATTATTATACACAAAGTTTATTTGTATTTTGCTTACTAATAAATATTATAATTATATAAAACTATAATTTTTTTTAAACCACGAAGCACGTCGAGGGAATCTGGGAACGTAGTGTTTAGACACTTCCGTTCCCTACTTTCCGTAAAATGCTTTAGAGATTGTTGAGTATCAGTACTCTACACCACGCTTTGATACACCTCATTACCAAAACGAGAAAATTCAAATATTAAATATTTCATACCCCGAATGGGAATCGAACTCACAACCGTACAGTCCCTTGTGCTCCTAACTTTCCTCTCTATCAGAAAGCTAAAAAAACACTAGTTAGAACCGAGAACTCTATCACCAGCCTCTATTTATTCTAGTAACAAGATACACACTATATAAGAGCCATTTCCCTCCAATACAACTCGTCACCAACAAATATCCCCACAACTAGTGAAGTGAATGAACAAATATTCGTATTCGTATTCGCACCACACAAAAGAGCACTCACATCACTAAAAACATCTGACTAAATATTGTCACAGCCATGAGATGTTTATTATTACAGATTGAAACCTCTTTGATATGTTTGTTTGTTTGTTTGTTTGTTCAGTAAATTCTTATTTGAGACAGCCTCCGCAAATGTTTCGTGTAAATAGAGAAAGCACGTGTTTTAGTGACGATTTTGTTTGAACACGGCCAATCTGGGTGGTTCGGTTGGTTGGGTATGTTTGTCTTTTATATCTTATTTCTATAAATTTTCAGCATTATCCAAGGGAAGTTAGTGATAGATCTCTCTGTTTTGCACATTTTTGTATTAAATCGTCGAATTTAACATTTTTATGGATACACCACAGGATATCCAAGGGAAGTTAGTGATAGATCTCTCTGTTTTGCACATTTTTGTATTAAATCGTCGAATTTAACATTTTTAAGGATACACCACAGGTGTACACGGTGTCCCTAGGGCGAGACCGTAGCGTTTGGCTATGGCTTTACCACTATTGTATGGATACTGAAAAAAACGATAACAAATACTAGTAAAAAAGATATCACTTATTCCAAAGATAATGAAAATGGTTTAATATATTTTCCCTACTACACTAAAATCCCAAAGCAGTTGACGATATTAAAACAAAAATGTAAGTAATGTCAGTCCCCTCACAGATTAATTTCCAACATAAACGCGCCCAAAGTTGGAACATCTCTGTTTTCTCAAACGCTAAACACAATCGACACGTTAGCAGCGCTAACGCGAACGCCAATACGGCATTAACAATGCGGCCCTTAAGCCAAACCCAAGTTAAACTTCACTTGCTTACAATAGCTTACATGGGGGTAGATGTAGATTTCTGGATGTGGTCTCTTCTCCTTCATTCACTCGACGTGAAATAGCAGTTCCCCATGTAGCAAGACGGAACTTAGTGACAGTGTTAAGATATGAAACTCTGAGAGAACCTCCTTCTTTCCCAAATCAATTACACTATTTTAACAATAATTTATTTTAAAATAATTTTAACAAATAACACTTTTTAGCTTAAAATAGAGCTTCGTAGCGCTGTGAAACAGCGTCTGACCGACGGTTGGGAATTCGATTCCCACTCGAAGGAATAAGCTACGTTCATTTCCTCACGCTGGTATCAAGATAAAGCGCGCAGTTGAGTTACGTCTCCCAACAGAAACACAGCCTGGATAATGGAGCTAAAAGTGGACAACGGAGTGTCATAACACCAGTTTCTCTATGCCTACTCTATGAACTATAAGCAGGATATAGCAAGAAGCTAAATTTCGCATGTAGCAGGGTAGGCATAGGGAGCCCAGTGTTAAGACACTCCGCTCTCCAATTAAATCTCAAAGAAAAGAAACAAAAAATATATATTTTTATAATCCTTAGAGCTCATCCAGTAACCCTACATCGTAGCATTTAAAGTCGGTAGCCGTCAAAGTAAACTGAGTGAAAATATTCCACAGCGAGGAAGCTTAAATCGAACGGGAGGTGATGAGCTTTTAATCGAAATTCAATACTAGACACATCCTAACCCCTTTTTCTTCTCAGCATTTTACTTTTACAGATTTTTATATTCTACGCTTAAGATACGGTTGGATATCATTCTTATATGGATTGGTAGTTTAAAGTTAAATAAAATTGGAAAAAAATATATTTAAATAAATATAGCTTTATAGATATGTTTTAAATATTGAGGTATTTTACGAATAAAACCCTAATATGGGTATCAAACCCATAATGCAAAAATTTGTAATGTGCCTTTTGGTTACGGCCGCAAAATTGATTAAATATAACTTCACTGTCATCAGAATACTTTCGAGTGGGAATCGAACCCAAAACCTGTCGCATTTATAGACTCACACTTGCGCCACAAATGGCCGAAACATCAAGATCAGTAATAAATTACATAATAAAGATATTCATAAAGAACTATCAACAACCCCACATATCTCAAAGTAAAGTTTAACATGAATAATTAATTATACACAAACTTTCTCAACTAATCAGCCTACCTCCGTAACTAAAGACAGACGGACATTATTCACTTTTTATATGTATATACTAAATATACGTATATATATATATGTATATTGTTCATATTAGTATGTGAAGAACTATATGAGGGTAGGGTATTTTACGACATTTTCTTATCCCAATTTCGTGAAGAAAAACAAACCAGACCAAAGTTTGCAGGAGCTCAACGACGCATTAATATAATAAGCGGTTGTCATGACTATTTGTACGGGACATTAGACAGCGTCATTAGCCATCCCCGTACTAAATGATATTATTGTTCGTGTGTAACATATATATGTACTTTTTCTTATTGTTTTTCTTCTGCTTCACGCTGTATCCCGCATATTGCAGAGTAGACGAAAGGGAACCCACCATTCTATGTGAGGGATACAGCGTGAAGCTATAAATAAAAAAATATCGCAGCGGCACAGCGTCTGAATGTAAACGCGACGGTTGTGAGTTCAATTACCGTTCGGAGGAATGATTTATTTACATTTTTCCTCTCTGATAAGCAAAGTAAGGTGCTATTATTCTAGATTTTTTTAATTTTACGTGGAAACCTGAAAACCTAGTGTTAAAATACTCCGTTAATATCTATTAAGACACTACATGTCCAATTTTCCACCAACTTTTGGAGCTATTGCATTTTGAGTGGGGGGACTCTTTGCTACGGCAAGGAACTGAAAATATTAAATAGTTCATTTCCTCAAACGAATAAAATATAAAAATAAAAAAAAACTACAAAAAAAACCTTTCAACATGTTATTTATATAACTTTAATCTAATTGTACGTTGCAAAAATGTATGTATGGGGAAAAAAAGCTCGCTGATAACACTAGAGATATATTATTTCCGGAGTACAAACATGGCTGCATTTCCGGTGCATGTCAATAAGGATGGGAGCTGTAAACAGAGTATAATGCCGCCAAACGAAAAATGCTTAAATATTCCTCTCAAATTTCACTATTTGTTGATGTTATTTCAAAAATAAATATAAATATTTGGTTGTTTTGAACGTTGTTTGGAGATTCTAGTGACGACAGAGATGCAATTGTGATGGGTCTGTGGTACTTGCTGGTTCGATTACGTCCTCGGGCCCCACCAGCCATCATGGGTCAACACTAATATACGAAAAAGTGTAAAGTTAAAAGTTGAAAGTAGGCAGAGGGAACCTAGTGTTAAGCGCAATTGGTTCCCCCATATAGAGATCAAACCCACAGCCACCTTGTCTACAGCCAGAGACTGTCACACTGCTCTACGATGTCTTCAGTAGTGAATCTTTTTAAATAATTTATTTGTTTACAGCTTACGTGTAAAACATTTCATTCTCCCTATTCCGTTGTTCGCGAAATAATGTGTGACGCATATAGTTTTCTATTTTTTTTTTCGGGTTTTTAAATAATTTTTTTTAATAATTTTAAATAAAATTATTTTTTATATTTCCTCACTCTTGTATATTTTTTTTCACGAACGAACCCAACGCCATTCGCTAGCGGAATATCAAAATGAAAAAACACGTCAATTTCATTGGTTTTATGACATAATAAAAACTTGTTTAATCAAATCTTATCGTCGCATCTACGAGAACAATGTGCTAAGTAATAGTAAGAAGTATAAAACTGTCATATAATAATATTATTTATTGCCTTTATCTAATTAGATTATATCAATCAGAAAGCAAAATATCTATAGTAGGCACCAAATAGGTGAAGCATCTTCGTTAGCGTGGTCTATAAAGATATAACTGGAAACGATAAAAGCTTTTTTATTGTTTTCTTAGATTTTTTCAAAATATACTAAAATATTTGCTATTAAATTTTGTATGGGAGCCGCCTGTGAAACATATGCTACCACAAAAAAACAAGAAACACTAAAATCTAATTATAATTGCCACGCTATCAACAAACATACAAACAAAAAACCATACAATAGAAATAATTATGAAAAGCTTATGGCAAATTCTAAATACCCGAGGTAACCTGCCCCAGGTATACTAGGTTCCATCGAATTCTTTTTTTATAATGTAAAGTAATAATAAAATTTCCTAAACCTGCAAAGGAAACTACATTTCCGCTGTAACACCACAGAAAAGCTTCAAAAAGTATGGAGATGACACATCTTGTTGAAAATTCACATCTCATTGACAATTCTAAATATTTATATCGGACTTGTCAATGTATTGATATTTGTATGAATATATTGCTCACTTATAAAAATATTAATATGAGCATCAAATATCTCTCTCTATAAACAGATTGTCTTAACATAAGGTTCCCAGGTTCCCTCTTCCTACCCTGCTATAACCAGGAAACAGGGTGAAGCTAAAAAATGTTTTATTATGTACACTCCCCCTCCCGCGGCGTTGAGTCACAGAACTCAACGCCGTGCTTCGACTCATTACCTAAGCGAAGTACATAACTAAAATAATTTGATTAAATAAGTATATACAAGTTCAAATACAAACTTTACTTTGAACACTTACAATCGACATTTGCAAGGCTTTGGTCACGTGACGTACCTACTAACTTACCTCACGTTTTAATACACGCCTTACTTAATTAGGAATAAGATAATAATTTATTGTTTTTCAGTTAATAATATTAGGTAATATGAAATGGTCCTTCTCAGCAGAACTACCACATTTGTTGAAAAAAAAAGCCTTTTCAAGATGGTAGCTGTTGAGTATTTGCCTCCTGAATGTGTAATAGTTTTCTGTTGGATTGAAAATGATAATTTTTTTATTTTTGTTACCTTCACGATGTATCCCACATATATAGCAGGGTAGGCGGAACGTGGAAACCTAGTGTACAAAATCTCCATTTCACATTAAAACACTTCGGTTGCCTTCTTTCCACCGAATTCTTGAGGTATTGAGTGTTGAGTAGAAGAAGTCAACACCGCGCTATGCCTTGGTACTAGAGCGAAGAAATGAAATATTAAATATTTCATTCCTCTGAGTGGGAATCGAACCCACAACCTGTCGCGCTTACAGTCGCACGCCCTTGCGCCACGATGACGGCTTACTTTATAAAATCACAGGAAATACAAAAAATATATAAAAAATTAAACCCAATTATTACCAACCCAAAGGCACAATGAAATGTACGAGTAGCTTTGATAAAACATTTTTTAATGAAACTTCGTCCAAAAAATTAGTGAAGTATACAGAGAAAGTAGGGTAGAAGCAATTAATTTTGTTAAAAAAGTATTTTTTATAATGTAATTGATTACTTGCACCGATGATCGCGGAACCCAAGCGCTGTATATAATTAACGAGCAATTAAAACTTACTCGAGTTCGTCGAGAATCTTTACACAATTTTATAATAATATTTTCAAAAAATATATATTGTTAATGAACAAAAATATGTAGGTACAAATATTAATTTACACACTCCGTTATTTACTTTCAATTCATTTTATAGAAGTAGATTTTTACCCGACTGCGCGACGCGAAGGAAGGTAATGTTCTTCTCAGTCTATGTGTGTTCGTATGCCTTGCCTAATGCCTTGACCAGTTTTGATGATTCTTATGTACTCGTACGTTGATTCGTCTTAATCTTACCAGATTTCTTTTTAAAATTCATCATAGCGACAACCAGTAGCTATTTTATAAAAATAAAATAAAAATGTCGAACTACATCAAGCATATATCTATATCTTTTTTTAACTTTAAGCGGTCGGGTTTTTATTTTTTATAATATTGTTTTTAATTGCATAGTTTTTGCATTCAACATTAAATACGATGGTTATAAAATTGATTATCACTAAAGACAACGAAAATTATTTTTATTTCCGCAGTCAAATCACAGCGTTAGGTTGCACTTAATATCAACTACCTCAAAACTGTGCCAAAAGTAAGGAAATAAATGTTATACATATAGATATATACAAGATTTCATAGAAATAAACAAAAAAAACATCGTCCAGTTCATACAAGAAAAGTTAATTTAAGAATACCCCATGATTACGCAAACCACCGTGCACAGTAGACCATAATAAAAACAAGGCACTTAATTGACTTACGACAGTAAAACGCAGGGACGCGTGTAAGAGCCCTCTCAAGCTGCCCTTAAACGTTGTATCCGCTACGGTCATAAACTATCCCCACCATCCCTTCTTCTTATCACTCCACCCCTATTTCCTTATCAGAAGGATGATTCTCCGTAAGCCAATTCTAATACAACTTTGTACCATAGGACAATACAAAGTTTATATTACAGTTCAAAATTAGTAGTGTTAATAATTATAGTTTGTAAGTACGGAGCCTTAAGGTTCTAAATTTTTGGTGGGTCAGTAGAGTCAGTCAGTTCGTCAGTATTAATAGATAGTTTGGTCAGTAAATCGCTAATTGCTTGTAATGAACGTATTGGATGAGTTAACATTGAAATAACTTTCGTACTTAATCATACTGTGGGAGAAGTTTATAGAATAGTCCATGTTTTGACGTGCGAGAGTGTGGAACAAACAAAATTTCTTTTTTCGTTCGTTCCCTTAGATAAATTAACTTATTGTGATAAATTTTCACCATGATGGTTCTTCAAAAGTCGGAAATGAACCCCGTATCTCATAAATATTCTCCAATCTCGTAGACAATATAACGTGCAAGGCAATATGTTTTTTACCGTGCTACGCTAAACCTCTCATACCTTATATATAAGTTAATATTATAACTTATAGAAGCGTATACGCATCAGAATATAAAAAAACATATCTTTGCAACTGCTACCCCGCATCTAGCAGAAAAGACAGAAGGAATCTGATGTTAAGACATACCGTTCCCTACCATCAACTTTTTGTGATATTACATGTTGAGTCGTGAATCTCAGCGCCACGTTGTCTTGTTAACGAATGTGAAAAAAATATATTTCCCCAATTGGAAATTGAACTCAAAACCGTCACGTACATTCAAACAATATACCACTGCGATACGAAGCCTCTAAAGAATTCTTCTTTTGAAATTTTAATGGCGTTTACCATTCTATTTTTTGCCTTACCTTTGAGAATGTGTTCTACAATAGTATATCCAAGTATAGAATATAGATATCGGTTTCAAAGCATGCAGCGATCAGCGCCTCCTTAGACCAGACTTGTTGAGTCAACACGCCTTTTTAATGCGCTAGAGCCGTTAGGGCTGGAATCTTATTACAATAATATAATCTTCTTTTTTTTCAACTAGTTAGTGTTACCTAAGTCCTCGAGCGAAAATCGAACCAGTCGCGTTTACGGTCACACTTTGTGCCCCCGTGCTACGACTGGCCTCACAATTATAATATATTTTATATTAATTCTATAGATAATATGGTTTTACGGCAGTCAAGTTAGTTATTTTCATTACCTCGCTCTGGTAACAAGACAAAGCGTGGCGTTAAGTTCCGCCATTCAACAAGAAATGTCTCAAAAATTCAACTAAAGCAAAAAAAAATAGTTTAGCTCCACGCCTTATCCTTAACGAGGTAGCCAAACGCTGAATTTTTTCGCTTCGTCCTGTGTCATCAACTTCGTTAACTTGCCCTCCAGAAAGTACTCATGCTTTTTACGTGGCCTTCCTCCAGAATTGTCAAAATGTATCTATGTTCTCGAAGGTCAACCAAGGTCTCTCGCTATACAACATATAGGGCACTAGATATAAAATTATTTAATATAAGTAGGTACAAAAAAATTGTGAAAAAAAATTGTCACTAAAATCTCCTCAATTTCTCCTAATCGAAGAAAGATGTTTTCAAATATTAAAAATAATAAATTAAATATTTCAACCCTAAGAAAGAATTATCGCTGAGCTCCGACCGAATCTGAGACCGTCGCGTATCCTAAGTCTTGAAGCTACCAACATCCCTTACTAAGTATCGAAACTGTTACTTTTTAAACTTTCTTTCACATATTTATTATGTGACTATAAAAATATTATTTTCTCTATAAAACATTAAATTACTATGATCTATTTACGACCAATCATTGGGTACAAGGGGGTTGTGAATACGATTCCCACTTGACGGACTGAAATATTTCATAGTTTCATTTTCTCGCTCTATTAACTAGGGAAAATGCGGCGTTGAATTCCGCCTCAACATGCCTCGAGAATCCATTATTAAGTGAAGAAAGAAAGAGTGAGAGAGGATGGATTGTTTTAACACTAGATTCCCAGAACGGAGTATCTTAACACAAGGTTCCCTCTGCGTACCCTGCTGTGAGAAAAGAATATTTAAATATATATAATATACATACTAACATCCTACAGCTACAAAATAAATCCAAAAATAAATCCACTCAAAAGTAACAAATATTAAAGTCACTCGGATATCTCTCGCAAGTCGCATCTGGTAGCAATTTGCTGATCGGGAACCCTTTGAACATAAGATCGAATGTACTCACTTCCTAACTCGTTAGCGCTCTTTTTACCTTACCTTTGCGCTGAAACGTTTATTTTTGACTGGACTGGAGGCTAGGCTTTAGCTTTTAGAAGCATATAATGATGGTTGGTATGCCATTACTGTAATGCGAAAGGAGTTTTTAAAGGATATGTCTGTTTAAATTGGTTTTAGGTTTGATTTTTTGAGTTTCCCAAATACAATTAGCACATAGCAGAGTACGCAGACGGAAGCTGGGAAACTAGTGTTAAGGGTAATTGGTGTATAGAGGCCGTTGTGCCGTAGTGCAGACAGTCACTGTAAAAGCGATGGTTATGTATTCGATCCTTACTCGGGGAATAATCTTGGGGGAAAAGCCAGAAGCCGTGTAAGTTATTTGTGAAAAGTCTAATGTTTGAGTACACGAACACAACGAAAAATACACGTATTTAAATAACCACTCCAATAACTCCATAAACCATGGAACGTATTACAACAGAAAAGACGAGAATCGAAGGGTAGTGAAAAATACTTTTTTTATCGATGAAACTTGAGTCAATGAATTTCAACTGAATTTGTTTAACAATTAAAACTAGAAACCAAATGGAATTTGAACCCATTAGACATTGAGACACATTCCGACTACATAACGACAACTAAAACATATACAAATAAAACATAACATGGCCCTACCCACAAAAGATTTCTAATAACCTTTTCGAAAATGCAACTCTCAAAATGCTCACATAGAGCACTGAAATATCCACCCAAAACATTCTTTATCCGCCGTTTATAAGGACTGAAGGGTCGTAACTACTCCCAGCTTTTAGCGGCAAAGGGTTCCGTACCTCATTACGGCCATACTGAGTCCACTTTAGTCCACTTTCGTTTCAGAATATCGTGGATTGAGTTTTGGACTTAACCTATTTTTTCTCTATCTGCACCATTTTTCCTGTATTTCGGTAGGTGGAGGAAAAGTATTCAGTAGTTTTAAATTCACCTCCCTATTTTGAAAATAATTTCCTTATCCTAATCAGTTTAAATATGATACGGCGTTGTACTCCGCCGCCGTATAACTAAATAGATGACATGTAAAAAATTTTCGAATCGGAATGCCCTACGACTACTCTGATATATGCGGGATACATCGTGAAGCTAATAAAAAATCTCTTATCCATGAGATGATTTTTCGCTTTAAGCTGTAAGGTGTATCCCGTGCACAGCAGGGCGAGCAGAATGAACCTAGTGTTAGGACACTCCATTCCTTACTTTCCACCGAATTCTAAAGGCATTGCGAGTTTAGTGGCGAAACTCTGCGCAGCGCTTTACCTATACACAAGCGCAAAGAAATGAAAATATAACTTCAATTTTTTTTTTATTTGTCGCCTGGGGATTGAACCCACAACCAATCACGTTTACAGTTACACAGTGGTTCTCCTACGCCACGACTGGCCTATTTTATTAACTCAGTAAGTAATTATAGATTCACATAAAAAAAATCCTTATTCACCAATCAAAAAAAATCATATTCCATACATCCGGATATACGTAAAGTGACATACATAAAATAGATTTTACTACCGTTTTTACTATCAACAATTAAATAAATCCTGCCATTGACGATGCCTTCTTTATCAGGGGCTGTTACAACTGTTTTTGTCGAGACGTGAGCAGATTACTTTAAGGTTCGGCCAACAATTTTACGACACCATTTATGACTCTATACGTATCGCATAGTTATTACTAGCTGGATGTATATACTGGGTACGAATACGGCTTTCCCTCAATATTACAATTTTGGTGTTAATCTTTAATTAAATCTTTTGTTTTTCTCATATAATTGTTATTATGATAAAGTGGAACAGTTTGAATTATAGGTCTCATCCCCTCAGTGGAAATAAACGTAACCCGCATTTAGAATGAAAGGTCTTGAAATTAGCACCCCCAATCCTCCCCCCTCTATTTCTTGTTACTCAACATACAATGTCTCTAATTCTAGCAAAGAGTGAAGCGACGAAAATCTCTCTGCCAACTCTCCTAAGCGGAAGTAGCTGGAAACTGAAAAAAAGAAATATGAATAGAAAAAAGACTAAAATAAACTATAATAAATGAATAAACAATCCCAAAAACTAGGCCACAATCACTAATTCGTAACACATAAACAAACATACATTCCGTTTTATTATACAACAGACACAAGACCTCGTTCGAGGCCATAAATTATAATCGAAAAAGCAACCTCTCGAATCGCTAAAAATGTGAAAATTATAGCGCACTCCACACGTCAGTTCCCGGTATATATTACACCGTTTACGGCGCGACGTTTCGACCCATAAAAACTTTTAGTGGGCGTTATAAAAGATATTTTTTTTTTGTTTTACAGATGATACTTTACTGATATTTTATTAATAAAGTGATTGTGGTTTGATCGTTGTGGCACAGTGTGTAACGCAACGGTTGTGAGTTCGATTCCTAATGGGGGAAATCTGCTTTATCCAAATTACTTGGATTGAATAAAATTCATATTTTCAATATCATTCATATTAACAGCTATACTGCGCCAGGACGGCCTTGTGACATTGTCTTCACATGCTGTTAATATTTGTAATCGAAACCTCGTAATTTCTCATAAAATATGTCATAATACCTAAAAACATGATGCTATTGCTACTTTGAAAAACCACAGATAACGTTAATTAAACTGTCATCATGACAGATGACAAATAAAAAAACCGCGAAAAAAGAAAATGGCACACAGCTGACAGCCTAATCATCGACGTGCGTTTCATTTCCTAATGTTAACACACTAGCGGTTTGGAAACGCACCTTTTATTTATTAATTTTGCAATTAATTATATTACGACTGAAGTTTATATTCACACTATCTCGTTTATTATAGAAATTGTATAAATTTATAATAAATAATAGTTATCTAATTAGAAAAAAAATCTTGTGATTATGGTTTGATGATGTCGAGGCAAGGCATAGCGTTGGGTTTCACCATTCAACACGCACTATCTTCAGAATTCAGCGGAAAATGGAGAACGGAGTTTCTTAACACTATATTGGTACAGTATGAAACAGATTTCATTTTAATAAAAAAAACGCATGGACTCACTATCATGAAATCATCACAATTACTACCAAAAAAAGCAACTAACAAAACGCGTTAGTGTCATAAAAAAAATTTGAAATGGGCCCTCCCTAATACGACACTCACCCTCCATAATGACCACCAGCAATACGAGTTTCAGATGTACAAAACACCTATGAATAAAGCTGATTTATGAGGTTATAAATTTGAAAACGGGCTCCACGGCACGGAATGCGTCTATCGCCATATTTCAAAGTAATGCCCTTGTTTAGGTTTCTGAATGTTGACTTGGAGCATCGGATCGTGCGAATTTCGGACATGCATTCGATATCTTTGGACTA
Source organism: Heliconius cydno galanthus (assembly GCA_036379175.1). Classification (NCBI taxonomy): domain Eukaryota; kingdom Metazoa; phylum Arthropoda; class Insecta; order Lepidoptera; family Nymphalidae; genus Heliconius; species Heliconius cydno. The sequence goes on from JAKRZM010000315.1 coordinate 278,416, forward strand.
TATTTTATTGTTATATGCCCAAGCACCAAGACCACCTTGCTTTACTTAAGGCCCAAACGCGAAAGATTGTAGGTTCGATACATTCCAGGAAATGAAATATTTAATATTTTAATTTCTTTGCTCTGATAGCCTAGCCTGATCATTTATATAAAGTTTACATGACATGGCGCTGCAATACGGCGTTTAACCGAAAACGCTACGGTTCTGGGTTTGGTTCTTCCTTGGGGATATAAATTACTTCCATTTCCTTGCCCAGGTAACGAGAAGCAGCCGTTGCCGCAGTTTCACTAAAATTGGGCGGTGCGTCTGTAACGGAGTGTCTTAACACTTGATTCCCTCTGCTATATGCAGAATACACCTTAAATAAAAAACATACAAATTTCCAAACAGCACTTAAATCAACAACTAACACTATTATTATCTATCACACCAGCAATTAGATATCTCCAATTTACAAACCAACGCTCACTCAATCCTACATACATAAAGCAAAAGTACAGGAGCGCACGTAAAATACGCCGCTTACAAGCGATACTCGTACTAGCATTCGTATATCAGGCGACATTCATAACCAAATGTGGGTAGTTTACAGTAGACCGACTGTACCTGCTAGTGCAATATCCGTACCCAGTTCATATCCGTTGCTCACTCTACATCTTGTGTGGTTGGCTTAAGTGTTAAAATTTAAGAGATTCTCTCTATTGAGGCCAGTCTTTGCGCAGACATGTCGTCGTCCTGTCCTCGTTCTATCCTCGTAATATTTCAAATTTTTCATTACCTCGTTTTGGTAACGAAGCAAAACGCAGCTTTGAGTTCGACCACTCAACACGCAATGGCTACAAAATTCCGCGGAAAGTGGGAAATGGGGTGATTAACACTAGGTTCCCAGGTTCCCTCTGCCTACCCTGCTATGTTCGAGACAGCCTGAAATAATAAGAGCAATTCTCAAGCGGTAGTGTCTTAATGGAAGTATTTTAACAATAACTCGCTGTAACATACGAAAAAAATATTTTATAAAATACCTATCTCTCGTAACTTAAAACGTGAACAGCGAGATAGTTGCGGTAGGTATATTAAGGAAGGTAGGCGTTTGAAATGTATTCGCTATAAGCGGCCGACGCAAAGGTATCCACCGATAATATTTCACGTCTGCCAGCGACGATGATTCTAGCATTGTCATCTTATATTGACTTTAGTTTTATTTTTGTAAGAATTCTTAAATTTATTGAAAAATGTATCTTTGTATCAAACTAAAAAACGAATTGAAATCCCATTTAGAGTAATTCATTGTATTTAATCTCCTCGTTCTTGTAACGAATTGTATATTAGTTTAGTTCTGCCACCCCGTACCTCATAATAGAAAAAAATGGAAACCTTATACGATGATTTAGTGGTGCTTCTGTCAAGACCATTTATCTCGAGAGTGAAATTAAATGAAATTAATATCAATTATTAACGTCTACAATCCTTAGAGCACAAAAGAATCAATCTTCTAATAAGGCAAAAAAATCATTACAAGCCTACATTTATTTTGCAGTTTATATCATACAAAATGAGTGCATTTGTCGGTAAACTTAAGTTTGTCAATTCAAAAAGAAATTTAAAAAACAAACTTAAGTTTATAAATTATACTTCCCGTTGACCTACAATCCAGAAACTGGTACGGAACCCGCAATGACGTAATCCGTCTTGCACGCGAACAATATTTTATTTTTAGCGATCTTATTGACAATTGAACAAAAGTTAGCATGACAAATCACCAAAATTGTTAATTTTACACAGTTGCCAAAAGTCATAAGAAAAAAAGAAGAAGCTCGAGCCTATTAATTCTTGTTGGCGTTGGGATCTTTATAGCGGCAGTTTGCGGCTTCTGAGAAGTCTCGGGGGAAATTAGGGAAGACGTTGCAGCAGACACTACAAAATACCCAATTTTGAAGTTTTAAACAGCCAACGAATGGCCGGACGGTGTATGCTTTCTTTTTAATGGTCGGATGAAAAATAAAAACTTGGATACCTTGGACGGTCTGTTACGTTCGGTTGGACGGTACTTTCGAATGTTTATTGCCGTACGATAAAAGTGAAGATGGTTGTGACATGAGATGTTATATTTAATATTGGAGTACTTGGTATGTAAGGACTTCACCCTATAATCCCGCAAACAGCAGGGCAAAGGGAACATAGTGTTAGGACACTCCATTCCCCACTTTAAGCCGAATTTAAGAATCGAGGCTTTTTGCCTTGGTGCCATAGGGAAGAAATAAATATATTAATAAATAATAATCCATTCCCCCGAATGAGGATCGAACTCACAACCACCGCGTTACAGGCACGCCAGTGCCTGCGCCGCAACGAGTCGTGCTCGTGCTTGTCCGATTTTTTTATGATCAAATGTTTTATTTAAAAGATTTTTTATATTAAATTAAAACAAGTAATCTTTATTTGAACTCAAATTTATAATTTTATTCTATTGATTACAAAAATAAAGCTGTGATGTGAAGAAGTTACCAGCGATGGGATCTCCCAAGTCGTGCTCATTCACAAATTCATTGAAGTCGAACCTGCTTGTGTTTGTTGATACACTGCAAGAGAAATATTAATCAGAAATATTATACAGCGGCAGTGTCTCTCTGTAAATGTGACAATTATGGGTTTGATTCTCGCTCAGGGGAATTAATTATTTTCATTTCCTCCTTCTGATAACAAGACAAATCGCAGAGGTAAATAAATAAATTAATAAATTTACTTTAAAATTTAATCTAATAAATTTACTTTAAATTTTAAAATTTTGCAGAATGGTGTTCCTTACTAACTACTAAGTTCTCTCTGTATTCTAACTACAATGCTCAAAAACTTCAATGTTCTTGCATCCTTTTGCCAGTAAATTTAGTAATAAGATCTTTTCTTTCCCTTCACAAGTTTAAAGCATGCAGAATCTCTTTAAAATGATATGCTCTACAAATTTACAATTCGAGTAGAAACAAAAAGAAAAAAAAAGAACATAATTAAACTAACTTGATCGTCAATTCCAAAGTAACATTTATGGGTTGCTTCTGCTCATACACAAGGAATATGTGACGGTTAGGGGAACCACATGTGGGGGGCAGGTAAGGTGAGTACGCTGCAAGTAAATCTCCTGCTAGAATATCGTCGGCTGGTGTGTTCACTCTAAGTCCACTTAGAAACACATGCTTGTAGTCGCCAAAACGCACTCCGCTTACATCTGGGTCTGTGAAAAACAGTTCAGTTCAGTTCTTCAGTTATGGTGTTTTAGAAGTGCCAGTGCAGGTGTTTCACGAAGCAAAAGGAGATTGATGGTAAGAAATTGTTTTTAGTGATAAGGCCGCTATTGCACATCTATGTCTTTAAATTAACTGTATTTTTTATTTATTTTTCTATCTGTTGCACAGATATTAAAAATGAAATAAAATAAAGTGCGGTGTTAAGTTCCGCCACTCGACACGCAATGCCTCGAAAAGTGGGGAACGGAGTGTCTTATCACTAGGATCCCTTTGCCTACTCTACCTAAATTAAGAAAAAACTGTAAGCGAGACAGTTGTAAGTTGAATTCCTTCTCTGGGCTTAATTATTTTCACTTCCTCTTTCTCTTGTATGCTCAGTTTGAAGCTGAAGAAAATACCATACTTACTAATATAGAAAATTGAGTACAAAGTATCGGCCTTGTAGTTCCAATATATGTATGGTACATGACCCACTTTAAATGGAAACATAGAATTACCCAAATTAACGCTTCCATAAGTATGATATATGATCTGAAAAAATATAATTATATAATTAAAAAACTAAAAAAGTCGTAAAAATCAGAAATTATGCGCTACAAAAATTCTAATCCCAGAGGGACGTATTACGTCTCACTAATGAGTGCCAATCTTCAAGTCCTGGCTTCATCATCAGACCAGCACTATTCTTCACAATATATCCTACATATTGCAGAGTAGGTAGAGCGAACCATAATCGATTAAAATCTTACAAATACATACGTATAACTCAATGAATTTCTAATGAATTCCTAAGATAATTATATACTTCTACACCTATGAGGCTTAAAAGTATAGGATAAGAATTTTATTACATTTATTAAAATTATCTGTGAATTTTTCTTTGTATTTTTTTATATAAAAAATAAATTAAATATATAGCAGGATAGGCAGAGATAGTCTAGTGTTAAAACACTCCGCTTTCAATTTTCCACCGGTTTCTGAAGGTTTCTTAACCTTACTTTGCCTTGACTATAAAGCGAAGAAATAAAAATAGTAAACATATAACTTCCTCGAGTGGGAATCGAAGCCACAATCTATCGCTTTTACAGTTACTGACACTTACCGACAATTTCTCAGTAGGGGCATTCGGCAACATTTCTGGCACGATTGCGTATAGTTCAAAAGCCCTGATAATACAGTTCACTTCGTCGGATTCCGAAGAACTTGAGGAATAACTGTGAGAGCAGGCAGATTTTTGCTTATAACGTCCCAATTCTGAATACGAGCTTCCATTTACTACAGACAGCATCAAAATGGTCATGCATATTGCCAGTTTCATGATATCTTTTATTTAAACCTGCCAATAAAACATAATACTGAAGTAAAAAACAACATGAAAAAGAAAAACTGACTGTAAATGTCACACTGAGTCTCACTAACAAAACAATCCGCCGCTCAACCCGCAATGTCTTGGCAATTTAACGGGATACAGCGTGAAAATGTAAAAAAAAGAGAAAAATATATACTTACTCCAGATATAATATAAAGGATATTATTTATATACTTATAAGCATTGCTTAAGCAAACGTATGAAATGGTTATATTTTAACAACAATTAACTTTATACCAAGTCTGAATAATATAGACAACTGATATGTTAATTTTTATTTCTAATACGAGCATTTATTAATTATATTTAAATAATTCATATATTACTGATAAGAATATTAAATTCTTTTAATGTTAATATTATTTCTTATTATCAGACCATAAAGTGAAAGTTCATTAAACGTTAATTTTTAATACAGTTAAGACTAAGACAGCGTTTGACGGTAATCCCGTTGGTTATAGGATCGATCACTACTCGGGGGAATTAGTTGTTTTCATTTAACCGACATTGACGTAAGGATAGAAGGGACACCCCAACTCCAGAACTTAACTCACAAAAAATTTATCCTAAAAAATAAAAACATTACCTATTAATTTATTTCCATTTTAAAGTAATCGGAAAGCCCCTTACCTGAAAAAACCCCATATTTTATTTACCCCGATTCTGGATTATGGGTAAAAAGTTACGAAAAGACCTGGCCTCAGTTGATGATGTATGAAATGGTTATATTTCAACAATTGTCTGATGAAATTGTCAGTCATAGCTATATAATAACATCTTGGATTTTTTCGTGAAGATACCTCGAACTGACTGGTGACGGCAAGACGACGTGCTGTCTGATATTAGCGTCATTTACACTTGCATCATAGTTGAAAGCACCAATAAATACAGTCATCCACTCTAAGTTTTTGTTGGTTTCGAGAACTAAAATTCAATCTTTCTGAAATACTGACTACAAATACGTAAACTACATACACGGTCTTATTTCTTAAAGAATCCTGTTAGGGAATAACTAAATAATATCCATCATTCAATGATACAAAAATTTACGGATATTGTAAGGGATATAGTCACGGAGCAATTCCGTCACTCATTGTAGCTGTCTATTTTCTCTTATTA
>JAKRZM010000315.1:284630-296310 GCA_036379175.1 Heliconius cydno galanthus
AATTATAAAATCTTTATATAATTATTTTTCACTTTTTAGTTCGTTGTTAGAAGTCGGTTTTTGTTTTTGTTAAAAATTAATTTTTGTAGTAAGTACTCTATCTCTAGGTCCTATGTCCTCAACGACAAAAGACCCACCACTTACCTCGAAATTGCTCGTTATGTGGGTTCAAATTAAAAATAAACAGTATTGAATACGAAATTTATTTATTTGGATAAGGATAATATTCTAATGATGAAAGAATTATTAAAATCGGTTAAGTAGTTTTTGACTTTATTCGTTACAAATTTACATACAAATTCTTAAAAATATGGTACGAAATATTTCTAATATTAGATTTCACATTAATAATACGTATAAGGGGATTTTATAAACCTGACAAATTGTACAAAGACCTGCCAAAACTTGCCATGAACTATGATTTTCTTTATTTATCTGTGTCTAGGAACTTATAACATACGCTTATGCCGTTAAGATATTGCTTGAGCAGGTGTCAAAACCGCGCTTGGCCTAAGATAATCCTCGTTGTCCGTCATTTTTTATTACATCACGCTACATCCTGTACATACTAAGTTAGTCAGTGACCTAGTACTAATACACTCCGTACCAATTAAGTTCCCAGTGTCGGAATTCTATAGGCAATGCGTGTTGAGTGGCGGAACTCAAAGTTGCACTATGCCTCCTTACCAGAGCGAGAAAATTTTTTTTGAGTCAGAATCAGATCCACAACCTGACGTATTTATAGTCGCCACTTCTGCCTTCTGCCTCGACTGGCCTCAACTTATAACATTATAATCTTAGCAAGCAACATAATTATATTTATTATATAATACATTAAATAAAAACAAAACAGATTTTTTATTAGGTTCCTTTATTTGTACTATACTAGCAAACATCTTCCAACATGGATTCACAGAAAGGCGCAATGACAATATTAAAGTTTCCAGAAACAGGATCTCCCAAGTCATTTTCAGTAACAAATCCTTCGAAATCGAATTTTCTCACATTTGATATAACACTGAAAAAGACATAATTAAATAAATTATTAGAATACAGATATTTTAGCTGTTCTATGGCCTTCAATAGAAATGTTCGGTTTGGAACGAGAGATTAATAAGTATGGATATCACAATTTCTCTTTTTTTTTAATTATTTTGAGCTGACTATCACTAAAATGATTATATAGCTGGGTGGGGTGACGATATTCGCAAAGTAGCGGGCAGCGGCTGGATGCGAAGAGCTGTACATCGAGCTCAGTGGCGTGCCATTGGAGAGGCCTATGTCCAGCAGTGGACGAAGACAGGCTTATGATGATGATGATGATGATCACTAAAAACATAATTTCTCAAAAACGGAGCGAAAAAGTGGGAAACGGAATGTCTTATCACTAGGTTCCCAATGCCAACCCTACTTATATTTAATTGTATAAGGAAATACTAGTTTTTTTCTTATAAAATATAGTGAAGGCTTATTGTCTTTTTATATAATTTATAAAACACGAGTACAATACCTAAGCATTAAATCAACAGTTATATTAATTCGACTGCTCTGTTCATATATGAGGCCGATTATACGACATCCTGGATATCCTGTAGGTGGTACAAATGGTAGGAAGGCACCAAGTGAGTCACCAGCTGCAACGTTGCCTCCTGGGATGTTAACAGATAGTCTGAATAGGTAAGAATACTTTGCGGATCCATGTTCTACGTAATACATGTCGGGTGCTGTAAAAAAAAAATTGAGAAAAAATTATGATATTATAATTTTTGTAACTATAATAGGCTTACGTTTGAGTTAAAGTTGAAAATGAATTATTTTTTTTAAGTGTAAGAAAAAAAACCTCAGAGGATTTCTCTAATTTCCTACAGAATGGGAATAACTGGCTAATTATTCCATTTTATCTCCCAAAATCCATGCAAACAGATTTGCAGGCGACGACCAATCTTTCTTTCATAAATTACTAACTTAGTCTACTATTAATTTAGTTAACTTAGTCTACCAGTATTTTATAAAATACCAACTTACAAACATACATAGCCGTATACAACAACGAAGGATCACCTTCAAAGTAAGGAAAAGGCTCATTTGGATAATTGAATCCTAACAATGAATTGCCATAATTAACCGCATCCTTTCTATGTTCGAGTTTTGCCTGAAATTCACAAACATAAATTAATATCATTTTTTGTCATTTAATAAGAAACTAGGTCTGCCTAGAACTTTAGATTGCTAAGGCCAAGGAGGTGGTTTGGGCACGTCGGTAAATTATTGAGGAAAGAATAGCAAAAATGTTTATGAAGTAAGAATGAGAGAGCCAGGAGGAGATCTTGGGTGACCTTCGAGAATAGACGACGATTACTGGTGGTGGGTCACATCAAAACCTCTGCGTCTATGTATGTGCGGGTTAATAACAGTGTACGCGGCGTTTGGCACCTCGTTCTCTATTGATATAATGTGAAGTTATTAAAAACTTACTGAAAAATATTTAGTAGGTGCATTTGGTACTATTTGCGGGGTAACAGCATACTTGTGAAAACTATCCACTATAAAATTCTCACTTGGAAATTTACAATCACTTATTACTTCGTCTCCCATAATGGGGACGATTAAAATCGCCATGTAAAATAGTATGCAACGCATGGCTAAAGAATCTGAAAGAAAAAATAAAATAAAAAATTACTAAACAATTTTTGTTTTGGAAAAAATTATAATACGGAATGAAAACGTTATTGTTATAAAAACTCCCATGTAAATTGTATATTAAAAAATCTCGATTTGTAAAATATAACTATCAAGGGAAATTTTAAAGAGCCAAGTTAAAATAAGTTTGATTATAAAAGTCCTAATTTCAAATTTAAATTACTTTAAACAATAAATTTTAAAAATATTGGGCGAAGAGAAGCTAAAACATATCTATACTAACAATATTAAATACGTACTAATAATATTATATACCTACTTAGATCGCCCTGGCGAAGCGATATGTCGACGCTACGAAAGTTATGTATTTACTTTTATAGTAGCAACAAGACTTGCGCCAAAAAATTTACAAAAAATATTTGATATGTAAATTTATTACCTGAAATGGAATTTCTAATACACATTGGCACTTTTAATATTAAAATGTCGAGAACCATCGCGGCGCAGTAGAATAGCGTTTGACTGTCGACGTTATTGCTGTCGATGGGTTCAATGTCCAGTTGAGGGAATGAATTATTTCTTGAAAAGCGATAACTTGAGTAGCAGTATTGTGACGTTTGATGTGTTCAGATTAGATTAAAATTATTACTTTTGAAGCTAAATTGAATTGGGTTTAGAAGCTTTATGTACTAATATTAGTAATCATTTTTTTTAAAGAATTAGCTCATTAAAATTTATAAATAAATAAGTTATTGCAAATTAAAAACTTTTAAATTCACATTATAAAAAGATAACTCCATTTGTGTACATATCTTAATTATTTTGTCATTTAATACATACATTGTTTAGCATATCAAAATACTTGCTTTATCACATAATTATAATTTTACATTCTTATTTAATTTTCATTACTGGTTTATAATGATTTTAATTTTTAATCTACATTTAAATATCATTAGCACTGATAACTTTAAAATTGGCAGTCATAATATAAAAGGTTTCGTTCAAATATTTTTTTTTAATAAAAAGTTTCACGCTGAAATTAAAGGGACTTATAAAACTAAAAAGTGTTCATTTGGAATCTTAGCTCATAAAAATTATGAAGCTTATAATTTTTTTCAAAGATTCTACGTAACTTTTATCCTGGAAAGCACGCAAAGCCACGTAAATACTGGCTGGTACAATCTTTGAAACCACGCAACGGATTTTAATCTATTTTTCACTAATAGACAATTTAAAGGTATAATATTTTATGTATTTACACTTATTACACTCGAGATAAGCCGCAAGAATGTGAAAAACTATTTTATTTATTTATGTCTACTATAACTATTTCATATTTTCAATCCAAAAAAAATACAGTCGAATTGATAATAGAACTTTTCTTACAGACTTTCTTTCTTACAGATTTTTTAAAGTGCAATAGCAGGTTTATATATTTTTTTAATCTCTATCATATACATTTCGAATTTCGAATTCACAGTATGAGTGATCTCTCTGTCAGAGTAGGGATCTCTCTCAAGGTACCCTAAATAACTTTTTTATTTAAATTAAACAATTAATTAACTTTATTTGTGGGGGAAATATATGTAGAGGATAGGAATTCATATCAGGGTCGTTAACTTTACTAATTTGTATATCAAGAACTCATAAAAAATATGTTTACGTGATAAGAAATTTAAGTTTTTTTAAAACTAGCATAATTGTATAACAAGTATAGCTATATACGTACATATTTAAGTGAAGATACATACATATTGAATTATTAGAAAGAGTTTACTTAAAGTAAGCGATCGGAGGAACATATTGTGTAAGTATTTTTTTTTGTTGTTAGCTTCACGCCGTATCCTGCACTTTGCAGTACCTGTAGTAGGCAGAGGGAACCCATTGTTGACACTCTGTTCCCATTAAGACACTTTCGTCTCACATATGAGTCGCGTGATGCGTGATGAAACTCATTTCCGCCGTTTGCCTCGTTACCTGTGAAAGAAAATAAAAAAAACGAAAATTTAATTCCCCCAAGTAGGAATCGAACCCACATTCGTCCGCCTCAATAAAATATAAATAAAGAATAACAAAAACGTATTAGGTACTTGCCATATTTCAAAGCAAGCAGAATAGTAGAAATGGAAGACAAATCTTTCTGAAATGGAAGAAAAATCCTTTACAAATTTGATATAAAATATTTTGTTTATACAATTATGGACAATACAAAAATTAAGAATTTTTAATTATTTTTACATCTTCACCACTAACGCCCATGTGGGACTAATAAGAAGAGCCTAATGATAAGTAATTCATAATCAATAAATTGAAAATTTATAAAAAGTAAATAATAACAAAATCAAAAAAAATAATAAAATAATTTAAATTGTTTCAGAAATTTTCAAAATGAAGATTCACTTAATATCACTACTTCTAGTAGTGTCTTTCGCTGCAGAGATGTATACTTTGAAAGTCTCGCAAAGCTCGCCTACAGCTAAAATGTGGGAAGAAGAATCAATTGTTCCAAACATCATTACTAATGCACCGTCTTCTGTGCTCAAAGTAAGATTTTTTTCTTTTAAAAGAATTTTTTCTTTTTAGAATTGATAAATAAATTTTGACATAATTTGGGGATATTGGGGCTGTCCAAAAATGGTAGTTGCAAAATCAATTTTCAAACTTACCTCCGTAGATTGAAAAAGAAAGCTGTTTTACTATTTATTTTCAACAAACGAAACCAATAAACTTATAGGGAGCTTTTATTATTGATTTATCTGAAAAGATTTTTCTAATTAGAATCTTCGATTGTTTATTTACATATATATTTTGCTATGAAGCGGTGGAATAGAAAATATCGTCGTTTTTGTATCAAGTGAAGCCAAAAGTCGCGGTGCAGAGTAGTAGTGGCCAGTCTGGTGTAGTGCGGAGTGTTTTAACACTAGGCTTCCGCTACTTACCCTGCTATGCGGGATACAGGGTGAAGCTAGAAAAAAACTATATGAATATTTGAATTTATCAGGTTAAATTTGAAACAGCGTCAGCCATGCTTGGCAATACCGTGTGCCCCTTAAGAACAGTGTTGCCGCCGGTTATATACTTTGACGCGAAGCCGGGTTCCTATTACACGTTTATATTTATTGGTAAGAATATTTCATTAACATATAAATATAGTGAGATTGTTTAATTATTTTCATATTATTTAAAAAACTGGAGCTCTGAAGCGCGAGTCCACCAAAGGCAATTCGTTCCCCACTTTTTGCCGAATTCTGGAGGCATTGCGTGTTGGGTGGCAGAACTTAACGCCGCGCTTTGTTTGTGCACAATATCTATCTAAAGAATAATAATAATTTAAACTTCCAGACCCTGATCTACCATCTCGAGCTGCGCCCACCATTCGCAATCGTCTTCTAGCTATGTACATAAATATGGTCAATTCAGACATAAACAGTGGGTTCTCACTCGCACCCTATACACCGCCCACTCCTGGCCCAGGCTCTGGCCCTCATCGGTACATCGCACTAGTGTATGAGCAAAGTGGCACGATTGAAGTCAAAAGTCGACCTTTGATAGAGTAAGTTATGTTGTCTCTAAGCTTATCTTATTTTTTTTTGTTTGTATCCCGCACGTAGCGTAGGCGAGGGAACTCGGAAACATAGTGTTCTCGTAACGAGGCAAAGCGTGGCGTTGAATTTCCTCACTCAACACGCAACACCTCCAGGATTCGGGAAGTGAACGGAGTGTCTTAACACTTAATCTTCCATGTTTTCTTCGTCTGCCCTGCTATGTGCGGGATAAGCTACAATATATATTATTATTGGTACAAATAATAACAACCACTTATTCGTTTCAGGTCCGTAATATCGCGTGTTCGATTCTCAGTGAAGGACTTCGCAATAAACAATACGCTGGGAGACCCCATCGCTGGCAACTTCTTTTTATCAGAAATGACTAACAGTTACGAGAGTGAATGTAAAAAGTATTTGTAATCATAATCAATATTACCTATATATTTGAATATTATAAATATATAAACTATTCTATTATTTAATAATAAAATTTTGTTATATTATTTTTTCGTTTAAAATATTTTTTTATAAATTTAATTGAAATTTAACCCTCACAGCTCAGTTTATAAAGCTGAAATGTTTGTGTGGTTGAACGCGTCAATCTTAAAAACTCCTCGAAATAATATTTTTATGTTAGATATTCCATGTGTTAACCAAATCTATATCTATTACATTTCGCATTCAAAAAAGAGGGGGCCTTAGAGTCGCTACTCGCGGCGCAAGGGTGGAATTGTAAATGCGACGATTAAGAGTTCCATCCCCACTCTCCGAGTGGAACATTTAATATTTTCATTTCTTCGCTCATATGAAAGAAAAGACAAAGATTTTGGCAAAAAGTGGAAAACAGAAATGTATTATTGGGAACGGAATGTCACCAAGCACCCTCTGTCTCCCCTAAATTCCCTATTATTTTAGGAAATATCAACAGACTATATAACGATTATTTAACTAACATATAATAATATTAACCAAAATATATCAATATCGGAGTAGATCAAGTATAATTACATAGACAATGTCAATTAAACAGAACATATTAGTTTAGGGATCATCCATTTTATTAGTATCTCTAATGCCCGAGAGCTCGCTCAGCAAATTGCGGTTTTCAATATTGTAAAACTGTTATTATTATTGCCGAATCCATAACTGTTAAGGGGAAGGCACATATTTGTATTTGTTTTGGTTAACCAACTAAATATTGTGGTTATTTAATTAATATAGATATTAGTTATAATAATGATTGGCTTACATTCTATAATGATATCGACGCCATATTGGTTATTACTCTAGGATTAGGCGTTTGACTTTGAAAATATTTATCATTTATTACTTTTTGTTCAGAAATGATTAAAGCTATTAATCCTATTATTATATCAAGAGCATTTTTATCTTTAATTGATGTAAAATTTAGTATCCTCTTAAAAAACGTCTACTTAAACAGTTCTGGAACTTCAATAAGATAAGTCAATATCCAATATTAGAATTATGTTAAGTTGTATGCTGAGGACGTTGCGGTGCAAAACTTTACTAATATAAAAATTATCGTAAAAAAAATTAAAAAATATGTTAAATATATATTGAAAGCTAAAGTTCAGATCCCCCCTCCTCCCCGGAAAATATATCTAGATATACCTATATTTAAAAACATATCTAAAATATATACTAATATTTACTTTAAAACTAGCATGCCCTTAACAAAAGTAAGTTTCAAGCAAAGTGACTTGGCAGAGCAGCAGCAGCAGTCGAGTTAATTCGACGATTTGTCCGACATACGACCTTCTAGCCGATGCCGCGCCGCCGCGCCGTACCGTACACTTACTGTTTGAATATCCTCACTTAACTAAATATACTTATTAAAATCAATTATTTTATACAATGACATGGAAAAAGTATAGAAAAGTAGTAGAAAGATTAGAGATATTATGTACAATATGTGTGGAGGTCAGCGTGTGACTGTAAACGCAACAAGTTCTGGGTTCGATCTCCACTCGAGGCAATGGGTGAGTGAGTGAGATGTAAGTTCCACCACTCAACTCGTAATGCCTCCAAAATTCGTCGAAGAGAGAGCAACAGAAGAATCTTAATCTCTTTACACTCTAAGTTCTCAAGTTCCCACTGCCTACCTTGATAATGTGTGTAAAAAAATGTTAAGCACAAAATTAACAAAATATATATTATATTTGTATATATTTTTATATGAAATAGTTCATTAATTCGATGGTGGCTGCCGAAGCTAAGATGCAATTCTATCTACAAAATTTTCCATAATTTTTAATGAATACAAAATAGGACATCACTTAACAGTCCATCGATTATATATGACACGATAATATTATGTCATTAACCGTTGTGTTGTAGACGCGGGGCTATTAGTGTTGTGCTCGTTAAATTGTCACGCTTCATTCGATATCACCCTACATAGAGGGCCTGGATTAAACCTACCTAGTCTCGATCTAGGCTAGTCTGTAAGAAAGTCTTTTGAAAGTCGAGTTATATTGGTATTAGATTTTATGCTTCACGTATTTAGAAAGAAGGAATAGGGAATTTAGTGTTAAAACACTCGTTTCCCAATTTTTGGCCCAATTTCCGAAGGTGGCGGAACTCAAGTAAATATATATAAAGTAAATATATTGACTCATTCAATATTTACAAATGACCGTGTCATTAATTATTATGTAGGTACACATTCATCATCATTCCTCTCTAACTTTATCATTTACCATATTAGTAGTACGATTTATAAAGCACGATACTCCTACTATTAATATAATTGCAATATTAGTAGTAGGATTTTTTTAATTTATTTTTAATTACTAGTAGGATTTACGAGTCACGATTGTGATATGACTGTGAGGTAACTTATTTATATAGTTAATGTCTAAAGTTTTAAAAGGGGGACGGCGCGTACGCAGTCCCCACTACCAAAAATTACGCGTCCGAGTTATCCGCATTAGGGATAATCACAGAGGTCAACCCCACCGCAGTGCAATGGAGGGGCCTCGCTCTGGGGGAACCGCCTTTGTGATCACGGTGTCCCCTACGCCAGGTAAGTATGTTCGTCGCGCGTCTAATTTTGGATCGTCATGTTTCGCTAGATAATCTTGCCAGCGCGATTAATGTCACACGATAAATTAAACAATGCCATCTATTATCAAATATGCAACTACTCTATGCAGTTTTGTACTTTGAAACAAAGACATCGCTTACGGTGTAAGTATAACATAAATAAATAATAAGATTTCAATATTAACCAACATATAAAGCTAATTAGCCAAAAATTGTAATGGTAGAATTATTTGTAAATGGCCAGCGTATATCTAAATAAAAAAAAAAAAAATTACATACAAGCGTCCCGTCATGTCCCAGTGTTTTGCCATAAGCATACGTCTCACTTGACGCCACTTAAACGTAAAATTAGGTAATATTTCATTTTTTAAACCGTGAGGTGTCTAATAAGCATGGCCATCCTCATCACGATTTCTCACTCACGCTTTCTCATTGAGGGCCTAAGCGATTATTGATTAGAAAATGCATAAAATTTTTAGTAAACTTTAGAAGATCTATATATATAAAGCCGTTATTACTTTTTTATAGATGTAAAATCTCATGTTTCATGTTGAAGGATTGTATTAAATTGAATTCAAAATCCTCCACACGTTCCTCCACCTGGTACTAATTAGCTTTAAACTCATTCTTGGTCAGTGCGTCTGTAACGTCAGAGTACTTGTTAGTGTTTCCCGAGTGAAAAGTTTTAAGACGTTTTTTTTTTACATACAGTAATCATTTGGTAATTTCTTGGTTTTACAGTATATTTCCCTTTGCCATTGCAAACCGAAACACTAATAGCTTCATATAGTTTCTAAAATTTTTATTATGTTATTTATAAAGTATCCATATTTTAAAATAAGCATCTATGATGCGAATTTGTTCCGCATGGTCCTAGGAATTAAGTTCCGAACAACAAAATGCTCGAGTTATTACAGTCATACAAATTGATGACAGCCGTCAAGGTATAATTCAATTGAATAAAAACTACGCAATACTAATTTATGTTTAAAAAGTTATATTTGTATGTTAATCTTTTTTTAAATATTTTTAGATGTATCTAACTTTTATCTACATTCACATTTTGATAATATAATTGATTTAAAACGACGTCATTGGAATGGAATATATATATAATCCAATTTTACGAGCGAGCAGACGGTATTAGCCACACAAGTATAGTATAATACCACAAAGAACTTAAAAATATTTACAATTTAAATTTAGGAGATTTGAACATAATTTACATAATAACCCTTGGTTTGGACCAGTTATGAAGGTTTGATAAAGTTAATACGTTGAGCTTTTTAAAACCAAAATCCACGCAGAACGAATAATATTTTTATATGTTTTTTAAATAATAATTAGGTGTTTTCCTAATAATAAAATGAAGTTGAAATAACATAGATTAGGTATATTAAAATGTTTAAAACAAATTATAAAAGTCAGTGAAGCGTAATAATGACTCAACTAGGTATTACTAAATATCTAATTCAATAGGGACGTAGTTTTCTTTATGTCAGTCATTTACTAACATTAACATAGATAAACATTTACAATATTACTTATATAGTTGCTTACTTTTTGTGTTTTCATATTTTTTATAGAAGCTATAACGACGAATGAGGAAATTAAAGAAATAATAAAAAGGTGCAATTGTTTGTATAGAATAGGAAAATAGTTTTGTCATAATAATTTATATTTATGGATATAACAATAAAGTTACAACAGACGACGTTCGTAAGCAGTCACAATATTAAACAAATATCTGAAATATAACTATAATATTTAAAGAAAATCTCATTTTATAAAAAATTTTTGTACGTCAGTTTGTGTCTTCTTCTTCTTCTTCTACCTGGCATCAATCCCGGCTATTGCCAGGGTCTGCCTTCCTACTCAACCTAATCCACTTTGCACGGTCTTTTGCGTCCTCCGTGGTTAGACCATTGGCTCTCATTAGAGATGGGCGTTATCGTTTTTTTCCGTTAACGGTTATGAAACCGATATATGGTTTTCGTATCGATATCAAAAACGGTTTTCAGATATCGTTTTTTTTTCGAATTGTCAATAAACGCAAAATCATAATTATAACATTATAATAACAAAATAAATATATGTAATTAGTAGTACATATAAATAAAAACTATAATCAAATGTAAAAAAAACAATATTTAGTAATTAAATTGAAATAATGTTAATATACAAAATCATATCCAAATTTAAACTTTATTCATTTATTTCGAAGTTCGATTTCATAACGACGAAATAATAACTTGTAGATGTAATGTAAGAAAACTGCCGAAACATGAATCTGTTTGTTAGTTAGCTATCGGGTATTCGCTTCATTTCTTTTACACCCGTGAAGAATATACGGATAGAAAGAGAGGTAGCGAATATCAGTTTATCAGATATTCGCCTTATCTCATTTACGCCCGTTCGGAATA
>JAKRZM010000315.1:298037-343324 GCA_036379175.1 Heliconius cydno galanthus
GCGCAACGTCTCCAGTAAGTTCAATGGTTCGATTCCCTCTTTGGGAAATAATTTATTTTAATTCAGTCGCTTTAAAAACGTAAGTTTCAAAAATTAGACAATGAATGGGAAATACGTGATACAATGTAAGGTTAAAATATTTTTTTCTTGATGTTAAATCTTTACATTCTTCACTTTATTTCCAGTTTGAACTTGGAAAGAATTGTAATTTCACTTTCACTCAAAAAGTGCTTTCAGTTTCTACAAAAAAACTTTATTTCGTCTGAGTTCAATACATCGTGTGTCGAAATTAACTCAACGATTGTCTATTTCTTGTTAGAGTAGGATATAATAAGAAATTGTTCCCCTGAACGAAAATCAAACCCCCGATCGAATTTTCCAAGTAGCCAAAAAATATTACTTCCTACAATAATAATGGAATCATTATTGTTTAATGACAACCCTACATTTTCGTAATACCTATTTACGATAAGAATATTCAGAATTTATTATTGAAACAAAATATTATAAAAGCTAGTAAGTAATATGAGAGCAGAATTTTCAGTCAGTGTTCATTATTTAGGGGCTTGTTTCACATATACATACATACATACATATGAATGTATACGTATCATTTAATATAATGATGAGAATACTACATCCAACCAGCTCTTGTTATTTTGATGAATGCTTATTTGAATAAGGCTTCATGTTTTTTCGTGTACAGCAGTTAATTGCTTTAGGAGAGCTGGAATATGTGAGTTCCATCACACAATGCCTCCCGAATTCAGTGGATAGTAGGGAACAGAAGTGTCTTAATGGGAACATTCCAGGATCCCTTTACCTACCGTGCTATGTGCGGGATAGCGCGTGAAACTAAAAAAACTTATTTACAGGCAATAGAAATATATAAATTAGCGGCGTTTACTCTCACATAAGCTCTACCAATAAATCAAGAATGCTTTATATTATACGTAATATAAAACACTTATTATATGTATAATAATTTAACTTTAAAAATTCGAACCTTCACCTATAACACAGTAAATAACATAACCACTACACAATAAAGGTGTTTTTAAAGAAAGTGTGAAACTATTTAAAACGTCGCCCTAATTATTAACTTCCTGTGCTATTACACTCTTGACACCTTCTAAGATCAAAGTACTACTCGACACATAAAGGGTGTAAAGGGTTATACAAGAAAATGTACAATGAAATGTATAATTAAACTCTATCACCCTGTATAATTTATAATTAGTAGTACAGTTATATATAAATAAATAAATAATACAAGTATACAAGTGATAAATAAAAATATATTAATAGTGATATTTAACTTAAAGACACCCCATCATTTTCTATCCTATTTTTGAGATAAAGCGCGGCGTTGAGTTCCACGACTTACCGTATTGTCTCAAGAATAAGGCGGAAAGGGAGGAATTAGCTTCATAGCAGGGTAGGCAGAGGAGAGCTGGGTACCTAGTCTATTAAGAGGCTTCCATTCCGCATTGATATATGTAGTTAAATAAAACGCGACGTTTGTTTTTGCTATCTTATTAAAATAAGTAAAAACTAAAGAAGAGGTTGTTCTCATAATATATATTTATTATTTTTTATCGTTTTAATTAAGAACATTGTTGTTGTCGATCATCTTCCTCGCAAATGATGTGCTGTGAACGGAAGAAGTTTACAGCGACGGGGTTCCCTAAATTGTACTCCTTGGCGAAAGCAGATATAGAGAAATTCGTCAATTTCCTCGCCAATCTACATAAAATTATAAATATAATAAGTAAAAATATTATTATAAATGTAATGAAAATATGTCTTACTGCACAAAAAAAATATGTCATAATGTCATCTAAAAATACATTTTTTTCCAAAAGACATGTCAGTGACAACGAACCGTCAAAATTAACTATACAAAATACAAAATTAAAAATAGGATTATCAAACATTATTGTTTTAAATGAGTTATCCAATGTATAAATTGCAAAAACGTCTTAGTTTGTTTTCCTAACTGGTAGAGCTTGTGAGTCCGACCCACTAACTCTACGACGACCTCAAAAAATAGTACTTACTTTACAAAATAATTAGTTTTCACGTCAATACGGTTTTCCTGTTTATACAGAACGAACATAAATCGATGATATCCAGATCCCGGTTGAGGGTTGGGCGCTATATACCTCACTATACTGTCCCCGGCAGATATGTTCGACCCGGGAATGTTGACAATTAGTATATGTATATACTCCTTATCGAAACTGGACGAATATGACGGCGTGTCCGGGTCTAAAAAATTTTAAAAAAACTATTTCTTAAATGGCAATTTCCAAAATTTTTGTAATGTTTGGAAATATCCGCAGTTTAAAGAAAAAGTATATTGATAAGTCCATCGAATATGCTGTGCTGCTGCGCCACGAGATCCTTAATTGGTACATGTATACTTTTTGTAGCTTCGCACTATATCCCGCACCTTAGAATAGGAGGGTAGTCAGAGGAAACCTAGTGTTAAGATATTCCCTTCCCATTTAAACACTTTCGTTTCTCACTTTCCGCCGACTTCCGGAGGCATCGCTTGAGAGAGTTCTACCACTCACTCGGAACTCTACGCCGCGCTTCTGCCTCATTATTATATAGTGGGCAGTATTCCCCACTTTTGCAGTGTTCAAAACGTCGGATTGATATATAGTACTAAATATACGCGATTAATCCGATTAAATACTTTCATTTAAAATGTGTAATAATCGTGAAAATCAAAAATCTTACTATGAAAATATTACTCTTCTCTTATTCTTCTGTTAAAATTGAATATAAAACTGACTGACTGAGACTGTCCTCAACATGTACATATATACTTAAAATCATATTTCTTATAGATTTAAATAACCAGGAAAGATACAAATAGAAAAAATAATCATTATTTTTGTAAATCAAGCAAAATTTTCATACAAAATACAAAATTTCTTACCAACTGCAGCTAATGTATACAAAGCGTCTGGACCAGCGTCGTACGTAATGTAGGGAGGGAAAACGGCGTCGTAAGGAGAAATTACGTTACCAGCGTTAACGGCTTGCGTGAAATATTTTACCTGTTAAACATATTTATTTAGGTAAAATGGAAGTTTGGAGTTATGTTAGTTAGGAGAGTGGAACCAGTCGATTTTGCAACACAATTTGTGCCCCTGCACCACGACTAGCCTCATTAGTTACCATTAAATATACATATATTATTTAGAGAAAGTCCATCCTAGCGTAGCGGTACAGTGCAGTCTAACCGTAAATCTAACGGTTGTGGGTTCAATTCTCCCCTGGAGAAAAACCTGAATTCTGCCTCTATCACGCAATGCCTTGAAAATTGGACGGTGCATGGAGAACGGAGTGTCTAAAAACGAAATTCCCTCTGTCTTCGCTTCTATACGCGGGATACATCGAGAATCCAAAAAGGTAAAGTGAATACTCACTGACAGCTGTGCAGGGGGAACCACTGTCGAAGTAGAGCCACCGTCTAGCCAATTTGTCAACGTATCGTAGATACCAGCCTCTCCTTGAGCAAATATTGTGAAAATGATACTAAGAATTAACATTTTCATCTGAAATAAAACAAAACATTTATTAAATAACGCCGACTGGTGTTAAAACACTTTGTTCACTTTCCGGTCCAATTTTTGACTAATTTCGTATTGATTTGCGAAACTCAACGCCGCGCTTTCTTACCAGAACAAGGACATGTGAATAATTAATTAGCTAGAGTGGGAATCGAATTCATAAACATCTTGTTTATTTTAGACGGGCGCCTAAGCAACGGCGGCTTCTAAAAAAAAGAAAATTTTAAGTATTTAAGCTTTATTTAAATAATTTAATACTTACTTCAATTGTAAGTAACCAATAATTTAAATACCAAAACCCCAAATACGTGATATCTAAAATGAAAATTCATTTATATTTGGTTTTTGACTGTTTTCTTATCTACGCTATTGAATAAAACATATTGAATTACAATATTGCAGGGTAGCTTATTTTATAAGTTTAGAATCGGCCACAGAATTATATACAAAATGTATTTTTTGGGCTATATTAATTCATCCAAATCCATGAGCGTAGAATTAGGGAAAGCTGGGTAGTCCGTGCCCATTCCTAAACAGGCCTATGCCCACCCCAGAAATTTTGCTAACAAAAAGTTTGCCAGGGCGTGGTGGCCATGATTTTTAAAGCTAGAGTCCAGATCCCACATCTGGTCAAAACATTTCATAATTTGACTTTAGTTATTTTTTTCACGCTTCACGCTTTATTCCTAACCCAGGAGCAGCCAGAAAGAACAGGGCACCATTTACTACAGTCTCTGCTTACCTGTTTCGCCTCTTCTTTATGCATGCCCTCAGACTTCTATTTTATAGAAAAAAATAATTTATTTTTTATATTTTATTTTAAATTACCTGTCCGCTTGTACTTTGAAAGTTATAATTGATAACTACCACATATAATTATCAGTACTAGCTCGCAAAGAAACAAATTAAAAACCAACGTTGAAACATTAACACGTATCAGTTTCTAATTAGTCAAAAAACATTGTACAAATGGACATAGTGAGTATTTTATATATATTTTTATTAATCTATTATTTTTCTGTATTCCGCATATAGCAGGATAGGCAGGGAACCTAGTATTAAAACACCTCCTCCTTCCTCACGCATCGCTGAGTTTTCCAGGCATTGCGTGTTTGCCTTGGTTGGAAGCGAAGAAATGAAATGATAATAAATAATTTATTACCAGGACTGGAAATTGAACCCGCAACCGTCATGTTACAGTCACACACTTGTGCCTCTGCACCTCGACGGCCTTACTCTATTATTTGATATTGTAAATATATTTTTTTTGCAGACACGAATATTGCTATTTCTTTTAATTAAAGTATGCGTGGCATCAGAATCGTCATCAAGAAACAAGAATCAATGCTCTACCGCCTTTAAAAACAATTACGTTGTTCCTGATATTATTCCGGTGGTACCACCAAACCTTTTAAATGTAAGTACAAATTTGTTTTAGAGGAATGTAGTTTTTCATGTTATTATTAACTAAATTAACAAAATCAATCAATCAATAAACAAACGTAGTACCATAAGTTCACCAATTATTTTTTATCCCATACTTCTGAAATACAGGAAGGTAGCAATTTAAAGTCAAAATTTACTAAGCTTTAATTTTGGTTTGCGTGTTGAGTGACAAAACTCAACACCGCTATTTGCCTCGTTGCCAGAGCGATGTAATTAAAATATTAATAGAAAAAATAAAAATATTAACTTCCTCTAGTGGAAATCGAATCCACAAGCTATCGCTTTACAGTCATACGTTTGTCTTCCAGCGCCACAACTAACTTTCAAGCTAACGAATCTTATTTAATGTAAAAAAATACATTTATTATAATTTTTGCTTGTACAGGTCTACTATAGTTCAGTAGACATTAATTGCGGTACGAAGATCGCTCAGACGCAATCCATAATGATGCCAGAAGTAACATATTCAATCCATCCGAATACTAACTACAGTCTATTTTTAGTTGGTACGTATTTATATATGTATTTTTATCTACCTCAGAGCAGGGATCATTCCAGGGCTGACAGAAGCAACCTGGCCTAAGCAGAAACACAGTGTCTTACCACTCTCCCACTTCTCACCAATTTTTCGAGGCATTACTTACTAAGTTATAGTACTCAACACACAATGCCTCGTTACCGTGCTTCATTGCGAGGAAATGAAAATATTAAATAATTTATTTCCCCCCAATGAGAATCGAACCCCCAACTACATTCTGAGCCACTGTCCAGTGCCCCATACATATTTACATACTCACACTCTGTATCCCTGCACACTGCAGAGTAGGCAGAGGGAACCTAATGTTAAGAATCTCCGTTCCCCATATACATTTGAATTTATTTTTTAAATTTAATTAAAATATACATTTAAATCAATTTCAATGTATATTTTCATTTCTTCTCCAATTCCATTCAATTACACATCCTCGTATGGGGACCGAACCTACAATCAGTCGCTTTTATGGTTAAATACTTGTCCCCCTGCGCTATGACTGGTCTCAAATAATAATTACCTTTTTCTTTAACTATTTAAATAATCTCACTTTTTATAGCAAACATTATAAAAATTAAAAAGTAAAAAGAAAATATAATAAAGATATAAAAACAATAATAAACAAAAACGTAAAATGACTTTAAAATTTTAAAGTCGAATACAATGTTTTTCTAAAGTAAAATGAATAATGCCACAAAGTAAGAGCCGTAATGTGACATAAAAATTTTGAAGCAAAGTTGCAACACAAAGAAAATATTATAGAGTGCATTTGCGCCTCCGACCTCTCCGTGGACCCACGAGTTCTTACCTCTGGAGGATTAACTTGGAACTTTTAAAAGATTTCAGCAACATATCGTTGAAAACTTAGAATATCTACATATTATATATTTGTATATAACTGTGTTTAAGTAGTTCGTAGTTCTTCGCTCTTGTCCGAGGCAATACGAGGTGTTGAGTTGCGCTTCTCAACACGCAATGCTTCAAAAACTTGGCGGAAGGTAGGTAACGGAAGTGTCTTATTGGGAACGGAGTCTTAACACTAGATTCCCGGGTTCCCTGGGCCTACTCAGAAAATTAAAATTTAAGTATGAGTACACTAAGCAAGGAACGTTATAAATAATATTATACTAGTACCAGTCCAAGCAGGATGAGGATCACTAATATATTTATATACTAATTCTTTATTTTCCAGATGCTGACGTCCCTTCCCAACAAACACCCTCTCTCCGCTCAGCTCTCTACTGGGCAGTTGTCAATATTCCCGGGAACAACACCGAATCGGGGTTTACGGTGACTCCGTACGTACCACCGGTAGTATACCCTGACTCTGGAATACATCGATTCGTGTTTCTTTTATATATCCAAGATAAAGAATTAGATGTAACTGATACTGCCTTGTTAAGGTAAATTTATTTTTTGTATGTTATATTTTATAGCTTAAATGGGGCTTCGCCTGCTTGTTTAAAGCAGCAACTATGTAAGTTGGGGAGGAAATGATTTTTTTTATTTCAGCTCTGGTAACGGGGCAAAGCGTTGCCTTAAGTTTAACCAATAGGCACACAATGCCCGTAGAAAGTCTTATCACTAGGTTCCCGGGTTCCCCCTGCTTATCCTGCTAAAATGATTAGTTACGTTAGATTGTTTTTAATCCTAAAATCTTTGTCTTAATAAGTAAATTATAATTAAAGTTGGAAAACTATAATTAAAAATAATTAAGTAATTAATTAAAACTAAATTATATAAACGAATAAAAAATAGTATATTTTCATTAGTTTACTTTTTATCATTATATTAACATAAATTTTTCTAAACAAAGCATCAAGTACAAATACAATTTTAATTTTCCATAGTTTATCTAGCTAGGGAGGCAAACGGAACCTAGTGGTAAAACACCCCATTCCCACTTTCTGCGTGTTGAGTGACAAAACTCAACGCTGCGTCTTCTTTTGCTACCACAGCGAAGATATAATAATAATTTTCTCCTCGACTGGGAATTGAACCCATAATCACCGTTTTTACAGTCAAGCCTCAAATCAAGGTCTTAATTAAACAAACCCCTTTAAAGAATGAACAAAATGCTGAAGAACTAAAGCCACTCGTTTCATAATTCGAGACCACTGACTGCACTGTTGGTAAACTCAATGGTGTTTTCACTATTATGCAGTAAGCATGTTGCTTGCATTTCAAATGTTATGTTTTATTTTTTTATTTAATTCCTATAGAAGAATGTATGTTTTATGTTATTTTTACTTTACCATAGAAATCATCTAACAAAAAGTAAATTACAACCGAATGAATTCTCAAAGAAACGTGGTAAATTCAGGCACTGGTTTGTTTTACACCGAGAAAGTGTGAGTCGGACTCGCCCACTGCGACTTCAGTAGTTATTTGGGGGAAAGTTTAACAAAAACCTATCCTTACAAACTTTCACATTTATAATATTACTACTAGACTCAAAGGTGACTTCGCTCTCTTAAATTTATTTTTATATTATAGGATCATAATATTTTTTTTGTGAAAAGTATCCTATGTCGCCTTTTTAATTAAAAAAAGTATTCTAATACGTCTAAGAATATGTGTACAAAGTTTCATATTAATCAAATCAATTAAGTAGTTTTGGCGTAAGTGCGTAACAAACAAACTTACATTCACATTTATAATACTAATATCATATAATAAATAGAATTTCCTTTTATTTTCCAGCTTAGCAACAAACCGTACGAGGTTCTCCGTATCGCAGTTCAATAATGAACGTAACAGTACGCTGGAAGCTGGAAACTTTTTCACGATGAAGGTGACGGCGAGCGGCCAAAATAATTACCGTAAAGCCTAATTTTTGTTTTTTAATAAATTAAATTATTAGTTATGGTATTTTATTTATTGTTTTAGATGTTTCATTTATTTCGCATTTTTGTTCTCCGCCCCCGAAGGTTAATAATGTCTCGAAAATTGGACGGTGGGTAAAACGGAGTGTATTAACACTACACACACACTCCTTCCTTTCCGTTCTTTTGGCTTTTTTACTTAAAATCTATTTTTTTTTCTTTAAGCAGCTTGTATTATATTTTTATTGTTGGTAATTCCAAAAAAATATCTCATTTTCTCCTCCTATCCTAGTTGCACACACTTTCCAAATGCATATCACGTCAACATCTTTATTTGTAATTCAAAATGGCGCCAAATCTAACCAGCAGTGCTGCCATATCATTAATAATATTCATTATAATTATATTACAACACTTAAATATAACAAGTTCGCTTTTTCTTATTAAAATATTTAAATTTCTTTAATTCCGTCGCTTAAAAGTCGTGGCTCTAAACCATCATGGCGTAAGCAAAAAGATAATAAACAAGTCTTTCTTAATTAAAAGTCGCGAGACCGAGACGAGTAATTATGAATACTAGAAAGCCAGGAAAGTACACAAAATGCGACAAATATAATGTTAAAGAATCCGCACTTATGAACTGGGGTTTTTTAGTGAATACTAACTGGTTTACTTGGGTTTACGTAGATTTTGGGTTTATGTAGGTTGTGGGTTCGATTTCCACCTCCACAAATTCAATTTCCACATTAAATATCTATATTCATTTCTTCGCTCTGGTGTCGATGCAAACCGCGGGGTTGAGTTCCACCACTCAACACGCAATGCCCCTAGAATTCACGAGAAAATTATTTTATTGGGAACGGAATGTATTTACACTAGGCTCCCAGTTTCCTTTTGTCGTATACCTAGGTTCCTTAGAGTATGTAGGAGAACACTATGAGGCTTCCCAAAATTGTGATGGGACGTCAAAAAGCGAAATTTTACATTTCACGTCGTAAACAAATCTCACCACAAACGTGAAAACACCCATAATCATTATCGCTAAATATATATTGAAAGTCAAGCTGTTTTCACCGTTCTATGAAAAATAGTGAATTAGCACTAAGATTGCTTTTTATTACAGTCGTTATTGCCTCTGTATAATTTATTACACGGTCAGTCTCATTCGGCCTCGGGGGGCGATTATCAGACTTCTAGGTTATCTGTGATCGAATGGCGGGAAACGATTTATTATATAGGTTTAACAATAAGTATTATTTTTAGTAGTTACTCCTTAAATTTGAAAAATAATTTAATTTTATAATTTAAGAGTAAATAGTTATTTTTTTATAAGTTTTATGTTTAAACTTCGTATTAACATAAAATTGTGTTTGGTTCATTTTAGACAACTTATGGCAAATTCGTAAGTTGTATTTCTTGTCCTAACACCCTAAAATTGGTACGTCACTCGCTCTTAACCGGTTTTTTATTTGTTTTTATGAATAAGCTTCGTATTAGTATCAAATAAAATAACGGACGGAAGTGGGCAAAATTTTGACAACAGGGTGTCTTGTCAGTAGGTTCCTCCCACACTCAGATGTGTGCGGAATACAGCGTGAATTTAAAAAAAGTATTTTTATGCGTAAAACTATAAATACATGAGTTCACAATCCATAGGTATAAGCGGAAGTACATAATATAACGTCAGAGTTAATTTAGCTCTTGTTCAGGCAGCGCAGTGCATGTGGCATGTACTGGCAGCACGACTGTAGGGAGCGTGTCATGGCAAAGTTTTCACATAAATTTACTGCGACGTGTCATATAATTGTGTACACGGTGGCTAATCAAGCTGTAGCAATTTGGTTGGTCGTGTAGACAGCGTCCGCTTGTACCTACTAGGCTACCTAGTTGTGGATGATTGGATTGGATCCTTTCTTGGATTAATTGTAGTAAGTTGAGTTTTGGTTCTGATAAATTCATTGGGTTAATTTTGATTGGATTTTTTTTATAGTTGTTGTTTTTGATCATTAGATATCTTAAGTCTAATTAGTAAAAACTGCTTTATGCTTTACTTATATAGCAGAGTAGATAGGCACTGCACTAGGTTAAAATATTCCGTTCCCCACTTCCTGCCATTTTTGAGAAGTTGAAGTGGAATTCAACGCTGTTCTTTGTCTATCAGAGTAGACAGATGAAAATAAATAAAATAAAAATGACACATTAATTACGAACATGTATTTAAATATATTTTTTATCTGTATTTTTCTATCTCATAGATAAATAAGCAGAATTTAAAACAAAACCGATTTCTCATTAATACAATTCGTTAAAAGAGAACAAGAGAAAACAATGTCTACAATATAATATTTAATAAATAGCACAAGTCCGGCCGACAGAAACTATGTATTGTATCCAACGATAGCTACATTTGGAAGGAAATGCCAAACATTTGTGTTATGTGAAAAATCTCTTTAAGGACCCGGGAAATTCGGGAAAGAAATTTATATCCCGCATCCGTAACATGTTCATTGTAATAGGCATTCCTCGTCGGAATAATGTCGTTAATTAAACATCGCCCGCTGCCCTTGCTATTGGACAAGAATTATAGTTTTACATATAAATAATACTTAAGTATGTGTTTTTTTGTTTATAGTTAGTTACTGTAAGCAACAGGTTGTCGGTTCAATTTCCAGTCAAGAAAATTAAATATTTAATTGTTTTCATTTCTTAGCTCTGGTGTTGAGGCAAAGCGCGGCGTTGAGTTCCTCAACACGCAATTTGTTGAATTCAACTTGAAAAATGAGCGGAGTGTCTAATCTCTACTATTTAAAGAATTTGTGAAGCAACTCTTTTAACATTATCTCGGGATGTAAGAAAAGATGTAAACATGAAAAATCTGTTTTCATTATCTATTTCATCAGATGATGACTACTACAAGGAAATACTTATATGAGTACTAGCGGACGCGCGCAGCTTCGCTTGCGTAATTAGGGGTGAATTCTAATAAACCATGAAACATGTGTTCAATTAAATACTTTTAGGAGTCTAAATTTCAAATTTTATAAAAATTGGTGCCGATTTAAGAAAAATTCTATACAAACTTTCAACCCCTTATTTGCACCCTTAGGGGAAAAATTCTAGAAAACCATGAAACATGTGTTCAATTAAATACTTTTAAGAGTCTGAATTTCAAATTTTATAAGAATCGGTGCCGTTTTAATTTTTTTTCCATACAAACTTTCAACCCCTATTTCACCCCTTTAGGATAAAAATTTTTCAAAATCCCTTCTTAGTGGACGTCCAGATTACGAAAGTAAACATCTCCCCAAATTTTACGTTTCTCCCATCAGCGGTTACGGCTGTGCGCGCGTCTTACCTCAGTCAGTGAGGACAAGTCCTTTTATATATATAGATTATAAGAAATTATATGAAACACATACACAATCACAACATACTTATACCTACATCACACAGTCTGCAAAATGACAAAACGATCAACGGACAAACATAAAAAAAATATATACGTTGATACTTAACAAAATTATAATTATTCGAAAAAATAAGTCGGAGAAAATAAACATTATTTTAAAAGTTAAAGAAAATTTATACTTATAATTCAAGACTATTTTTCTAATTATAACTTGTAAGGCACTCGATATCCAGAAATATACTTATCTAAGAATGCAGATAATACAAAATTTATCGAATTATCATTTGGTTCTCGCTTACATGTACATAAATGCAGTTACCAACACAGATATAAAAGATTATAATAAAACGAATGCTATAATTTACTAATCTTTTTTTCTTTGTTATTATAATTATGTTGCAATGGAAACAGATTGTTGAAACGCATTTTTCTTGAAGGTTAAATATCAACAATTTAAAATTTTATGATTATTTTTGTTTGCAAATAAGCAGCAAAACCTCTTAAGGTTTTTTTTTATTCGTCTCTACGATATAACACACACATAGCAGGGTAGGCAGAGGTCGTTAGACCAAACGTCTAAGACTCTCCGTTCTCATTAAGACATTGCGTTACCCATTTTCCGCCGAATTCTGGAGGAATAGCGTGTCGAGTGGTGTGGACTCATCGCCGCGCTTTTGACTCGTTACCGGAACGAATGAAAATAGTAAATATTTCATTTTCCTCGAGTGAGAATCGAATTTGAATTTTAATAAGAAATGTCTTTTTTTAAAAAAAGTGGTGTTATTACTAGAGATATGCTTGTTAAGGAGTATTACATTAAGTATTCATTTCATTTGTCCAAAATTCGGTGGAAATTAGGGAACGGAGTGTAGCACACACTAGCTTTCCTCTACCTACAGTGTAAAGCTGATTTTTTAAAAAATAAAAATTAACATTATTAACACTATACATACATACAAAAAACGTGACGCCGGGCCGTCGCGTCGTGTCGCAGTGGATCAGCATTTGACTGTAAAGGCGACGATTGTAGGTTCGATTCCCACTCAGAGCAATAAATTATTTTCATTTCATTACTCAGGTAAGAAGACAAAGCGCGGCGTTGACATCTGGCACTCAACACAAATCAATGCACAATGTCTCAACAATTGGGCGATACATGTAAAACGAAGTGTCTTAACAAGTTATCTCTGCTGACATTGGTACAAGTGGGACAAAGTGTGAAGCTAAAAATAGATCCAACTTGTTTCAACTTTTTATATAAAAGAAGGATCAAATACATAAATAACAAAACAGATTTTATAAACCTTAGTTTATTAGCATTTTCATTGATGATATAAAGCTTAATATATTAAGAATTATTAATAAAATAAATGTGGGGAATGATCTGAAACAACAAAAATATATGTTAATAAAGATTTTTATGCAACTAATAAAGCAATATTTTCCTAAAATTGAAATAGGGAAACACATTTTTATTTTTAAAACTTGTTATGGCAATGTACTTATTGACATTGTATACCTGAGAATTACTACATTTAGATTGTAACAAAATTCATTTGAACAAATAATCTTTGAAGGTTATTTTTTTTTACTACTATTACTATTGTGTTTACAGTCTTACGGTGAGACTATAAACAATAGTTGTGAGTCAATTCTCAAATGCAACGTCTCAAAAATACAGTGGAGAGTGGAGAACAGTGTCTTAATTTCCCTCTTTGTTCCCTACCATATAATGAAACTAAAAAATATATATTTAATAATTATCATTACTAAAAGTTATCATTACTAAAGTTATTCACACAGAAATACCCCAATGAATGCATAACCTACATAAGTTATTGTAAGGACACATAGAAAGGGAAAAAGACCGAGAGAAAGTTATAGAACAAAGTTATAGAAAAGTTATAGAACTATGTATCATTTTCTAAAGTAATATGCTAAAGATAAAATTTTGGTACACAAGGAATTAAATAAATGAAAATACTTTTCTTATAATAAATAATTGGCATAATTGTATGGACAGTAGATTTACTTTAGTATTAAATTAGAGATTATGATGTGTCCTTACTAAGACTATACAATTATAAGCTATAAAACTTGACTATACAATGATAATTAATATTTAAATTATCTAGACGATGAAAACTTTCACTGATCAATTAATTATTAGATAAGATTAAAACTCAATTATGCAAATGGATTAATTCCAGATAATTAGATAATTATAGAAAAATAAATTTCTTTGATTCTCACTCAATTACATGAAATATTATATTTTCATTTCCTTACTCTGGTAATGAGGCCAAGGCGAGGTGTTCTGCTATTCAACATGCTAGCCTCCATCCAAAAAACAAACCCATATATCCCAAATTTGGCAGAAAGTGGGGAACGGAAGTATTAATGGGAATGGAGTGTTTCAATACTAGGCTCTCAGGTTTATTCTGCCTATCCTACTATGTGGGGGATAAAACATGTAGCTAAAAAAATATTGTGCTTACATAGTAAGTATAGATAATCTTGAATGCGACTGAGGGCCACATTATCGAGTCACCACTGTGTGTAAAACATATAAACAAGCACTACCGGGTCTATTTGGAGCTATTCGCATTAATGTAGTGATAGAGGATGACCAGTAAGAAAATTGAAACTCCCAAAATGTTGGAGAACACTGCTAGTTGAATATCGGTAATCATTTTGACTTAGTTTTCTTAATTTCTCTAGATTTCTTTATAGAAGTAACCTGAAAAACACGAATATTGTTTTAATTAACGATACGCCGGTTATTATGAATAATTGTGAATTCTATAGGACACAAAACAAAAATATTATATTTGTAAGTATTTATACTTAGGAAATGCAAAAAGATATTATATCTTATTAAAAGCTTACCGTGCAAGGAGTAACGTAATTGTGTTTTTATTTCTTTTGCCGAAACACTTACATTCAACAACTATACTTAGGTACACGTCATGAGATTTTTTGACAGATGAGATAATATACCTAGAGTTTGTTTAAATACATTACCTTAAATTATTTTCATTATTTACTATATATATTAACTGAAAGTTCATTTAAAATAATTATCAATTATATATATAGATACGAATTATTTTATTGCATATTCTACTTAATTGCATTAGCGATTTGGCGGCTATAATATTTATTTATATTACCTGTTAGTAATGTCAATGTCATTTGTCAAGGACTGTCCGATGTCCGTTATTTATTGCAATAGACTACCTGCATATATGTATTTTGTATTTTAAAATTATTATTTATAATATATTAAAATGAGTGATACATGTGCGTCTAATTTATTTGAATCTCATACGATTGTTGCGGATCACAAAGATCTTATTCACGATGTCGCTTACGATTTCTATGGAGAAAGAATGGCAACTTGCTCGAGTGATCAGTACGTGAAGGTAAGGTTATGTTTTTGTTATCAATCATGTCCTAGTTATTTTACTATAATAATTAATCAGCATGGCGTAATCAAATAATGTCTATACGAAATTTGAATTCATTAATCTATTAATAAGTTGTATCAATGTACAATTGATGAAACAAAAATAAAATTTTGTCAACATTTCTATGTAACATAATATTTTACATATGTGCTAAAATTTTAGGTTTGGGATTCTGATGGTCAAGGAGGTTGGAGACTGACTGCCAGTTGGAAAGCTCACCATGGTTCAGTGTGGAAGGTTACATGGGCACATCCAGAATTTGGACAGGTTCTAGCTACCTGTTCCTTTGATAGAACCGCTGCTATATGGGAAGAAGTTGGTACGAAATTTATAAATTTATTAAGAAAAAAGCCTTTCAATCTATAAACAACCTATTAAATTGAGACAGAAATTCAATCTCACATTTTATCTAAATAAATTAAACAACAAAAATGTCTTATAAAATTGATTTGTAAATTCTACTATAAGAAACAGCATTTAGCTCTAAAATATAGAGGGAATTAAGTTATAAAAAATTTTTCACATTTCATTTTAGGTGATACAACAGCTTCCGGATCAGAAAAAGGTCTAAGGACCTGGGTGAAGAGGTCTAACTTAGTAGATTCTAGAACATCCGTTACAGATGTAAAATTTGGCCCAAAACATTTGGGCTTACTACTTGTTACTTGTTCAGCTGATGGTATTATAAGGCATGTTCAATAGTTATATTTATTAATATATTTAAAGTTTTATTTAAATATACCCAAAAAATTTAATCAACAATGTATGGCACTCCATTCATGCTTCTATGCATCAAATTCACCCCTTTGTACTTACTTTATACTTCAAAGTCTGTCTGTAAAAGCAGTAGTTACAGGTTCAATGCCCACTACAATTTTTTTTTAATTCATGTGATAAATAGACAGCTGAATATCTTGACACTACATTCCCATGCCTATTAGGTTAATACTAAGAAATAATTAATTAAATCATAAAAATAATAAAAAAATATATTTTCTATATATCTAGAATATATGAAGCTCCCGATGTAATGAACTTAGCTCAATGGACTCTACAACATGAGATACCGACAAAACTTTCAATCAGTTGTATATCATGGAACCCATCATTATCAAGGTATTTATTTTAATATGTAAAAAATATTTAAGTAAGCATTAGACTGTAAACACAATGGTTGTGGATTTGATTTCGACTCAAGGGAAGTATTAGTAATATATTATGTCCAGATATTTAGTTTTTTTCCACATATTATTGACATTTAGGATTTTAGTGAAGAGTGCTCAACTAACATATTTGGAAAGCCTTAATAAATATTTTTTTAATATGTTTAATAACAATCATAAAAATTATTAAGTAAACAAAAAATTTTATCTAATAATTTTCATTTATTTCTGTAGTGTAATTATTTAAAAATTATTTAATAGTAATGTAATTTGTTAACAATTACATTTAAATTCATTATTATTACTGGCCTATCTTTGCAGTCAATTGTGACATAGTGATTCAATTTGCACTCAAGAAAATTTTGTGATGAAATGAAAATATTTAATATTTTAATTTCCTTGCTTTGGTTAGGACGTAAAGTGTAGCGTTGAGTTCCGCCTCTCAATACGCAATGCCTTGAGAATTTGACGGAAATGAGGAACGGAAGTCTCTTAACCTATTAACTTTAGTATCAAGATACTTTACACTAGATTCCCAGGTTCCCTCTGCCCACCCCGCGGTGAGCGTGAAGCTATAAAAAAATATCAAATTTCAGAAGTAATACAAACCCACCAATGCTGGCCATTGGTAGCGATGAACCAAACAACATAACAGCAACCAGCACGCAAAGCGACAAAGTGGCTAATAATGAAAAAGTATTTATTTATGAGTAAGTAGCTTAAAATATATTTCAAGTCTTTGTTACTCATTGGTTTCGACTATGAATGCAATTGTAGCGATTTCAAACCTTACTTGTGGAGAAATAATGATTTTTCACTAATTTATTATTTTTTCCTGCTCCGGTAAAACAAAGTGCGGTGTTGAGTTACGATAAAAAGTCTAAAAAAATGTGAAAGGTTTAAGCCACGCCCTTTGGACACCGTCCAAGCGCTCTTTCCAATTGATAATTCTATGCAATAATTTCTGGATAACAGATATTTGTAAAAATTGTATAATGATTTCGTCATATGGCTTAGTGGTCACAGCCGTGGTAGTGGTAAATGGTAGGTAATTGACAATTAATACTCGAACTCTACTCAGGTTGACTATAATATTAATAACAATAAAAAAATACAAAAATTTCACACCATCTAAATAATAGGACAATAACACACATTTAAATATATATATATATATATATATATATATTTTTTCAGATATAGTGAATCATCACGTCGTTGGACCAGAACAGAATGTCTGTCGTCTGTCACAGAACCCGTTAACGATCTAGCATTCGCACCAAACTTGGGAAGATCGTTCCACCTTCTTGCCGTTGCTACTAAGGATGTTAGAATTATAAAATTAGAGCCTATACCGTAAGTTTTTTTTAATTTTACATAAGATAAACAGAGGGAATAGTCCTTCCTAGTGTTAAGATATTCCGTTCCGTTCAAGAATTCAATGGAAGTGAGGTTCCATCTGTCTGGAAACTTGGTTCTGGGTTGGATTTCAGTTCATTAGAAGAATTATTTTAATTTTTTCAGTAGACTAGATTAAACCCCGTGTTTAATTCCGCCGCATATAAGAATTTCAACATACCTTGATAAGAATGCAGGGCTTAGTGGTTCAAATCCTGCTATGTTCAAATTTCTTGTTTTATTAAATTTTGTTTTCTTTATTTTTTCATACTATTCATAGTGAATCATCGGGAACTTCGAATGGTTCGGTGCGTTTTAAAACGGAAGTGGTAGCGGCGTTTGACGATCACATGTCGAATGTGTGGCGTGTTTCGTGGAACATAACTGGAACCTTGTTAGCTTCCTCCGGGGACGATTGCTGCGTTAGATTGTGGAAGAGTAAGTGTTTTTGTTTAGCTTTTCAATGCCAATGCTTGAGACATTGCTTTTGACATACTGTATACTGCAATTGAGGAAATAAAAATAATTCATTTCTGCAAGTGGGAATCGAACCCACATCCCTAGTTTACAGTTGGATGCTGTGTGTGTTACTTAAATATTGTTTAAAATTATTATTATCCATTTCTCTATTCTCTTGCATTTGTATATAATTTTATTGAATCAATGAAATGTATAGTCAGACCCATTCTAAGTTTGTGTTTCCTTACTGTTTTCTTATTGAGTGATTTCTTAATGGTCATTTCATATCTAACCTAACCATATGACCACCAATTCAATTCACTTTTCCCATTCCAGTGCAATACATGAACCAGTGGAAGTGCGTAACTGTGTTACGCGGCGGTGCAGGCGCCACTACCGCAGTGGGTGCGGCTTCAGTTCCCGACAGCGTCACTCGTTCGCGTACACCTTACACCAGATTGGCGCCCAGCGCTAATCCTGCACATATGCCGTTTCACTGACAGCGGTGGGTATTTTAAAAAATATCAGCTTCACTCTGTGTGCCGCACATAGCAGGGTAAGCAGAGGGAACATAGTGTTAAGACACTCCGTTCCCCACGCGCCGCCGTATTCTAGAGATAATGCGTGTTGAGTGGCGGAGGCCTCAAGGCCNACACGAGATTGGCTCCCAGCGCTAATCCTGCACATATGCCGTTTCACTGACAGCGGTGGGTATTTTAAAAAAATATCAGCTTCACCCTGTGTGCCGCACATAGCAGGGTAAGCAGAGGGAACATAGTGTTAAGACACTCCGTTCCCCACGCGCCGCCGTATCCTAGAGACAATGCGTGTTGAGTGGCGGAGGCCTCAAGGCCGCGCTTTGCCTCGACATTCACAGTTCAAATCCCGCTACGTTATAATATTTTTATCTAAAAAATATTTTTCTTTCCCAAGTGTGGAATAACAACTGTAATAAATATATTTATATATATATATATATATTCTATATTGCAGAATCAAATTAATTATCAATATATATAATTATTTTCAATACGCTTATTAAAATTGCTCATATCTAACGTTGGCGAAATCTCCCGCGTTGAATAAAAAAAAACCTCAATAGTGAAACAACACAAATATTTTTTTTATTCACTTAAAATTAAACATGAAGAAAATCATCAAAAATATAATAAACAAATATAATAATAATATAATTCACATCAAATTCATTTATTTATTTCATTAGCGCAGTCCGTCTTATGCGTTGTAAATGTCCTTCCTTGTTTAACACTTTTGTTGAATACCATCCCACCTGTAAAATATAATTAAGATAAATTTAAATTTTATATAAGAATAGAATATAAATATGCTTCACGCTATCCCACCTATAGCAGGATAGGCAGAGGGAACATAGTGTTAAAACACTGTTTTCAACACACCACCTAAATACCAAGCAAGAGATAAAGAAAATTTAAATAATTCATTTCCCAGGCTGGGAATAAAACCCGCAACCGTCACGTTTACACAGTCGGTCGCAAGTAGAAAACGGAGTGTCTTAAGTCTATGTCCCCTGCTATATGCAGGATACAGTGTGAAACAAAATAAAAATACTTACCGGCATTGCCCTCTCGCTTTTGCAATGACTGTTCGAAGACGAATGTGGACTCACAATGTTTCTATAAATATAAAAACTATACTATATTAAAACATGGCAACATTATTAACACGAAGTGACTAAGGATTACTGAAAGTTGAGTTAAAGATCGCACGACGGCCTTAAAATAAACTATATATTTAAAACTGAACCTAGTTTAGACTGGAAAATTTATAATTCTTAATTATAATTAAGAGTTACTCTTAAGGGAAAGAGAGAAGATAAATTCTCTTAAAAATAAGTGAAATATATATATATATTTTTTACCCCAACGAAGCTCTTTTGATGGTAGTTGCGGTAGACTGTAGTAACACTCGCGCTGACGAATTCACAGTACTTGCGGCATTGTACCAACAACTGTCGAAATAATTCAAATTAATTAAAACTTCATGCTGTATTCTGCACACATCAGTAGGCAAAGGGAACCTAGTGTTAAGTACTACTAAAGCACTCGTTTCCCCACTTCCCGCCGAATTGCAGGTATTGTGTGTTGAGTGGCGGAACTCAACGTCGCGTTTTGCCTTGACATCAGAGCAAAGAAATGGAAATATAAATTTAAATAAATATTTCATTTCCTCGAGTACGGATAGAACCCACAACCAGTCGCGCCTTTGAAGTAACAGATTTCAAAAATATTTTAATCATATAAATAAATTGAAATTATAAAAATGAGAAAAGTTCTACTGATATTTCTATGTAATAATAGAATATTTTGAATTATTTATTTTTTAAAAGGCAAAATGCAATAGCTATTATATTAGCTGTTTTTTTATAATGAAGCTTTGGGCTATAGTTAGAGATAAAAGTAAATTTGGTGTTAAATGTATAATACAAAAATGTTAATATGAAAAAAACTACAAAATACAACTAACCTTGGTACAGCATCGCCCCCTCGCCTATAAAACTTCGACCGTCTAACATCCACCTTAGGCTCAGTATTGAGTCTCAACGCTTCATCTTTAATATTATTTATCAACATACGTTTACTATCCATTTCTGTGTTGGAATGTTCGTCTATAATAGGAAGCCTGGAATCCAGGCCGTCGCCATTATCTAAAACCTTAAAAAGTGGTTTTTTCGCGAAGTTCGGCCTAATTCTTGGATCAGTCATAGTTTTAACGGACGATTGGTACGTAGAACTTTGTCCCAATTTTGATATAGGCTTGGGTAGGAAATGGGATAGCCTCTCCCGATTGTCCTGCTTTACTTTAGCATTAGGGATAGGCAAAGAATTCTGTATAGATATAGCTTGGCTTAAATGTGTCCTAGAAGGTTCTTCATACTTTATACGATATTCTGGGGGACTTTGAGGCCTCGGTTCTTGCATGTTCGAGGACCAAAGGAGATCTAAGCCGGAATTAACTTGTAATTGATGTAAATGTATCTTAATGTTGTATATTCCGGCGAGAGGACCGAATGGGTCGGCCTTGATGCCCGCCATCACGTCGATCAACGTTTGACCGCAAAGATCTGAGATTTTTCGGTGTGTCTAGGAAACAAAATTGTGATGATAAAATATTTGCCCGAACATATTAAGGAATCATGGTTTTGGGATTCATTCCCATTCAGGTGAATAAATTATTTTCATATAAAAATTAGCAATGGCTTCCACCGTCTAACGCGCAATTTATCTAGTTAAGATGAAAAGTGGAGAACTATGTTTTAGTACTAGGTGCAACTTGCGAGGTACAAGAAAAAAAGAAAAGGCTGTTCATCTTTACCATAACCAGAGAAAAAATGATATTAAAGCACTCTGGTACCCATTTTCCCAGTGATTAGAAGCAATGCTCATTGAGAACCTACTTATAATATGTAATATTACCATATCTTATTCTGAATCTGACATAAAAAAATTGAGTTATTCCACACTATTTAAGTATTCTCTATCAAAGAAAGCCACTATCCATCCAGACAGTGATATTTTCTATCAAGAAAGAATAAGAAACTCTTTTTATCAGCCAATTTAATCCCATTTTTCTTATACATATAATAATATTTTTCTCCATATTTACCTC
Organism: Heliconius cydno galanthus; assembly: GCA_036379175.1. Classification (NCBI taxonomy): domain Eukaryota; kingdom Metazoa; phylum Arthropoda; class Insecta; order Lepidoptera; family Nymphalidae; genus Heliconius; species Heliconius cydno. The sequence goes on from JAKRZM010000315.1 coordinate 319,975, forward strand.
TCTATTAGTCTTCGAATCGACAGTAGCAAAGGGATGTGTTTTCATCCTCATGCCAGGTTTCTTGATCCACCGATGTCGCGCGGCTTCTTCAATCTTCATACGGACTTCCACTTTAGGCTCCAATAGGTGTTGAATGAACGTTTTGCATTCTGAAATTGTTGAATTAAAATTTTACTTAAAGATGTTAATTTCCCCTCGCATGGAGATCGAACTGCTTCGCTTCTATTCCGTTGTGTTAAAACTATGACATTTTTCGGCTTCACGCTGCATGCTGCATATAGCAGGATAGCCAGAGAGAACCTAGAGTTAAGACACTCCATTGCCAACTTCACGCTGAAATTTCGAGATATTACGTTTAAAATAGCGAAACTCTACGCCGCATAATATATAAACGACGTTTTAAATATTTTTTTCTATTTTCAGGTATAACGGTGAAGAATCGTCTTCCCGCAAAGAGAACGTGAGAATGTTCATACGAATAGACTAAAGTGAAATCATTTTTGCTATTTGCAGTGGATTCAAAGTGTTCTTGAAAAAAAACTGTTGAAAAACAATTTATATTGTGTTAAAAGCGAATAAATACTATTTTAGTGTTAACTGATAAGTTGCTATTGTTATTATTATGCAGGATAATAAGTAAACTAATGAATCAGCCTTTTTTGCACATATTCATCTTTTTAGAATTTTTTTAATAGTATAAAACACAAAGATTACATTTTTTACGTCGGCATTGGTTAATCAAAAATAAAACTAAATGTATATTGGCAACACTAAAAGTAATTAAATTGGGTGTCAAATATTATAATTTTTTTCAACTAGTGTTGAAGAACTATGATATTTAAAATTTAAAGTAAAATTGCTTTATAATTTAAAATGTTGTGTAATAAACTAAAAACTAGTAAATAATTATTATAAGAATATTAAGACTATATGCACATATTACACAATTTTTTAACTAGGTGTTCTACGTAGAAAAAAAATAACAGATAAATTAACAGTAGTCAAATAAAAGGCGGCGCTAAGTTCCGTTACCTAATACGTAACTACATCGTAGAAAATTGAAACATACTTAGTTTATAGATAATATAATTATATTAATGTTTATATATAGCAGGGTAGGCAAAGGAAACCTGGGAATCGTTAAGACACATCTCATTAAGACAACGTTTCCCAATTTCCACTGTACTCTGGAGAAATTGCGTTTTAAGTGGCGGAACTCGAACGCCGCGCTTATCTTCACTACTAGAGAGGAAATGAAAATAAATATTTCATTTCTTCGAGTGGGAATCGAACCCACAACCTGTGGCTTCTATTTTTTCTATTCTAAAATGAGTGTATCTTTATAAATTGTACAGTGTAAACTTAAATTCACTTGTTAGAATGTATTTACTTACTTCAAGTGTACTTTGAGCATTGTTTATTTTTGAATAAAAATAAAAAATATAAATATTTATTTTCATTTAATCAATATGTACTTTAAAATAACGTTAAACCTTTATACAAAAGAATTTTTACGAAAGACATAAAACATTTTAGCTCTATTTTTCGTAGTGTGGACAAAGGCAACATAATGTTAAGAAACTCCGTTCCCCACGCACCACCCAATTTTGTATCGATGTGATCTGAATATAAGTTATTCAGACACACCCAACCTGCTATATGCTGGATATATACACACAAAATTTCTACTCTAATTCTTACCTGAAGAAACACAAACAAGAGCGGCGTGCTGTTTCCTCGTGAACCCCCTGGAGATGGCCGCCCTCAGTTGCGACGACTCTCCGCTCTCCTCCCTCCGACCACCGTTCTCCGCGCTCCCCGCGAACGGTAGAGTGCCGGTCACCATGCCGTATACTATCACACCGCTGAATGGGATGTTGATATTATATGTAGGTATATCAATATATTTCTTGTTCGTAAAGTTGGGCTTAGAAAGAATCAAGTTCATCCAATCAAAAATTATTTATATCGCTCTAGTGTTGAGGCAATCTGGCGTTCCGCTACTCAGAAATTGGGAGCCGAGTACTAGAGATGACTAGATACAGCGTGAAGCTTAAAAAAAGTTATAATTTTCTCATATAGATGAGAGGCAATATAGATATATATAAGGACTTGTCCTCACTGACTGAGGTAAGACGCGCGCACAGCCGTAACCGCTGTGCGTAGAAACTTGAAATTTGGACAGATGTTTATTTTCGTAATCTGGACGGATCCCCAAATTTTGGAAAATTCCTTGAACAATTTTATCCCTAAAGGGAAGAAATTGAGGTCGAAAGTTTGTATAGATTTTTTTTTATATCGCCACCAATTGTTAGTCTCTTTTAGTTAGTCTAATTTAGACTGTTACAAATATTTCATTGTTTCATCATCACGTGTTTCATTATTTATTAGAATTTACCCTTAAGGTTGCAAATAAGCAGGCGAAGCTGCGCGCGTCCGCTAGTATAATATAAAACATATCTATATATACATATATCTATATCAAAACCCATACATGCTCCAAAGATCGACCTCCGGACCATACTTCCGTCCGTCCACGAACAGCTCGGGCGCCGCGTACTCGAGGGACCCGCACGGGGTGCGCAGCGCACCGCCCGCACTCCAAAGGTTGGACAGGCCGAAATCTGATAAACAATTAGTTCATTTATATCTGATATCAGCTTCACGCTGTATCCCGCACACAGTAGGGCGGGCAGAGGGAACCTAGCGTTAAGACACTCCGTTCCCCACGTTCAGCCGAATTTTAGAAGTATTGCATGTTGAGTTGTGGAACGCTTTTACCTCCACACCAGAGTGAAGAAATGGAAACATAAATTTTAAATAAATATTTAATTTCGTCGAGTGGGGATCAAAGCATAAGAGATGCAATTATAGACATAAACTTACCCACAATCTTAATAAGCTGTTTAGTGCTGTCCAGCATGATGTTCTCCATTTTTAAATCCCTGAAACAATATTTCTGAGTTGCACTTAAGTGCGAAAAATTTTTTTTTCTGTTTTAGTTCTTGATTTAGCTACACGCTGTATCCAGCGCATAGTAGCGTAGGCAGAGGCAACCTAGGAACACAGTATTAAGACACTCCTTCCTATTATGCTACTTCCGTCCCCCACTTTCCCCCAAATTCTTGGGGCAATGAGTATCAGTTGGCGAAACTCAACGTCGCGAAAAATTATTAAAATATTTATTCATTCCTTTTTTTCTCAGTATAATTAAATAAAAGCAGACTCAGATTCTGCCAATTTAAGTTTTAAAAAAGTGACATCATTTAAAATGGGTAAGTGTTTCCCTTTCCCCATACCTACCGATGCACGACCCCCCTAGCATGCATATGCCGGACGGCGGACACCAGTTGCGTGGCAAGAGCTCGAGCCCGCGGCTCGGGTAGTCCCCGGGAGCGCGCGGCCAGAACGTGAGAACAGAGGTTGCCCCCGGCGGCTGCTTCCATCACTATGTAAAGACGAGGACCATGCTGTTGAACATATTGTTTACATTTTTTTTTTCATAGAAAGCTTACTAAATATGGATTAGTGAATCGTGTCGCAATTAGACAAGGCCTGACGATAAACTTGTTCCTGAGGATGATATTTTGATTAATATACTGGGTAATGATTAGATATATAAAAAACTCTACCAAAATGTGGGCAAATAGACAATAAGTACAACATACAATAAATGTATGGAAAATGGTTGTTTCCCATTCTAGCATATAACATACCCTAATATACTCTAAAAATTAATTAATCTCTAATAATATGTGAAACACATCATAATCCGTAATCCAAAGGAAGTAAATAACAATATATTTTATGATTTTTTTAAAATGATTTCACATCTATACCGTTTATTTAGGATACAGATAATAATTAATATATCATACACTCACCATCATAGTTTCGTATAAGGCTGCTATACACGGGTGGCGTAGCTTGGACATCACTCGCGGCTCCCTGTGCAGGTTACGACGCGCGTATTCTTCTTTAATACACGTGAGATCAACTATTTTTATTGCCACCTGAAATTTTGTAGTACCTTTATATTGAATACATTACGAAACTACCTCAGAAGTTATGGTGAATAATTTTATATATTTATAGTCTCAGTTTGTTAATTCAATATAATGTAAATTTCAATAAAAAGTAAATGACAGTTACAGTATTTGTCTTTACGAACATGTATAAAATATTTATAATCTGTAACAAATTGTTTCAATAAGTTCAGTGCTCTCAGTTTCGCCTATATTAAATAAGAAAACCGCTGTATTGACTAAAACTAATTTTAGAAAGAAATATATTATCATGTCTAGATATCATCAACCACGACAACGTATAACATTATTAAATTTTAATATACAGAAAATAAGATCAACACAATCAAAAACAAAGATTAATGAAAATTAAAAAAAAAACAAGTAAATATACAACTAAGTTTTAACAAAAGAACGATTACTTAAACTTGGCAGACCTTCTTTCCAATAACTCTATGTGTTGCTTCCTCCACTCTCGCAAAATGGCCCTTCCCGAGCACCTTACCGGTCATCAGGTAGTTACCAACGCTATATATTTGGCTCTTACGCTGTACGCCAGCCATTTTGATGCTTAATTTCAAACCATTTCGCACTGAACAATAAAACTTTGCAATATAAAAGACATTATAAACGTCAAACAAAGAAAACAATCGTTTGTTTGCACTTCGAAATTGGAACGGTTAATAGGAATGTGGGATGCGACATTTCTAAACCTATTTTTATCTGTAACCAGTACAGTATAGTTAAAAAGTTGGCGCCAATCTATTGTAATGTGTTAAATAAAATAAATTAATAGCAAATGGTTATCTAAATTGTCATCTTATTTGAAAATAGTAATATTAATTTGCTTTTCATTGGTTTAAATACCTAAGCTAAGGTTATATATTAACTCGAATATTTGGCTGACCAAATAAGTTATGGTCGATTTTTCTTGATAATTAAATACTAAAAGTCTATTCATTAGTATTCAATAGAAATTCTTTACTGTATTTATATTCCTATTGTAGTGTATTCAGAGACCGACTTACAAACTAACTTCAAAAAAGAGGATATTCTCAATTCGGTTTATATAGATTTTCATGAGTATTTTTTAATGAGTAATTGACATTTGGTCCCATAAAAGTTTAATTTAGTATGGGGCAGTAATTTGAATTTTAAATAGACAACCAACTTAACCGACTTAAAAACTAAAAAGCATTACACACTTCTTATGCAAACTTAAGTACCTCTAATGTTAATACCTACAATACTGTAACAGGTTTTTGCTACCTACGTTTCGCACACCGTCGTAACAATACCTTGGCACACCAAAACGCAGCGGTCACCTTTTAAGCCATAGCGGTCATGTCCTTATCCTAAAAAATCCTTCACATCTGAAGTTTAATTTTTTATTTTTAAAAAAATGAGTTTCACGCTTTATCCCACGCACAGCAGGGTAAGCAGAGGGAACATAGTGTTAAAACAACCCGTTAATTGGCGGAACTGAAAGCCGGACTTTTTGCCTTAGTTCCAGAGCGAAGAAACGAAAATATTATTAAATAATAAATACATTCAATCGAGTGAGGATCGAACCCACAAACGAGTCGCGTTACCGTCAAATCCTTGTGCCCCTGCGCTACGACGGTCTCGAAATTCTAATTTTTAAATTAATAATAATTGAAGACACGATCATTTAATTTAATTATAATAGTTTAGTGGGTCCTTACAACAATTCTAGTTTTAAAAACTATTCAAATATCTGTCTAAAATTGCGGATTTAAATATCAAAGTATATATAGTGTAATAGTGTAAATTTATTTTAAGTTCACTTACCTTAGCTCTAAGTTAAAATTTATAAAAATGATTATTAAAAATAAATATAGATAAAAATATTTTCTTATGATAAATTTTAATTGTGTAAATATTTAGGTAATAAATAATAATGTAATTAATATATAACAAAAGGCAATTATATATAATAATAAGATAAAAAAGGTATGGAGCAAGTGTCTATAGTGGTATATAGTATAATTAAGAAAGTAAACACATTCATACATGTGATCACAGATGTATTTTAAATATATTTCTTAGTTTTTATTTATATTTTTAATATTATATTATTGCAAGTAAATATTCTTCCGAGTGGGCCGATTAAAGGTAAAAGCATACTGGCATGATACAAGGTAATTAAGAAAAAACAATTAAAATGAAAACAATTTATTTAGAAAAATATACTCAAAACTTTATATAAAATCTATCTTAATCTACTTAATATAAAATGTATCAATAATCTCTTTTTTAAATATTAAAAATTTATAACATAATAACTAAGTACGGCGTTTAATTCCACCTTTCTAAATATAAAGCGAAAAGTGGAGCCTACCCTGCTGTGGGACAAAATTTAAAAAAATATATAAATAATATGTTTGTTATCTATATATAATGTTGTATATATAATGCATATTCAAAATATAATATAAGATAAACATTAGAAACCTAGTGAAAAAGGACAAGTTCAAATAGAACTTTACCATTTTACAAAAACGGAAAAAAATGGCTGAAAAAAATTATAATATCATCAATTAGCAAACACAGTACCAATACTCGACCAAATAGCTTTACTTGTGTAAAGTAGATTTTTTTCATATTTATAACAATAATTAAAATTACAAGTATTGAAATCTACCATAAATATCGCTTTTTCAATACAACTTAATACATCAACATTGAATGTATTGCTGACACCGTCGACCACCTCCGTAAAGGATTCTGGAATACTACCCCTAAACACTATCCCACCTCCGTTAATTAGAAATTTTAAAAGACGCTCATTCTTTAACACTAAAAATACATCACAGGCGTCCATAACTATAAATTCGACTGGCTTCTTCATACTGATGCATATTTGCCGCCCAATACTCACCGAACTCTCACTGTCATCGGCCATTAATCGATTTTCGTAAACACTAAAGTTGTCAGATTTTAATTTACGTAACCAACCTGTTACAATTTCAAAACGCGCTCGTTTACCTAAATTAACCCACGCACTCATTTTTTTCTTAATCGATTCTATATTATTAGAATTCAATAAAAAGTCGTTAAACAATCGATTGTAATGTCGATGTATAATCGAATAAAAAGCGTTAGCGGTTTGAGGATTATCGATATGACCGTAACCGTTGATCCAAACTATACTCGAGTCAATAATGTGAGCTATTTCATTCGATTCCGCGATATCATTGGACCAAATGGAAGCACAAGTCCATTTTTTATTTTTCGTAAGCGTAATTACTTCTTTTACAGTTCTAAACCCTTCTATAATAGTTGCGTTAACGATTTTCTTTGAATCGCCCACGAATTCGTATACAAATAATTTATTTTCATATTGATAGACATTTGATGAAACTTTTTGTATTTCAGTATCGACATTCGGCTTAGTGGTTTTCCATTCGAGAGCATTCTTAAAGTGATTAATAACGCTGTCCTGCACGAAAATCTTTCTAACCCGCCATTGGCGCTGTAAATAACAAATAAATAACATAATTATTTAAAGTTAGTATATCATAATAAAGAAAGTTATATTTTTTTTAATTAATCTAGCTTTGTATTTATTGTTTGTTGTTTGCTGCAAACAACTAAGAATATTATTAGGAATATAATATTATTATTTTATAGCACTTACATGATCTGATGCAGAAAGGAAAACGTCTACAGCTGAATCAATGTCGGCTTTTGCAGTCACTATACCGATGCAGCCAGAATTAACATCTAAAAACATTATATGGGTTCAACATCAACTTGGGGGAATGATTTTTTTAGATTCGCGCTTTATCAGTGTTTTCGAATTAAATGGCGAACTCCACACTGCGGAAGGAAATATTGATTCATTCTAGAAAGTAAGGAACGCAACCACGTCCGTCGCGTTTTTTCAATATGAAAGGTCGCGAATTCGGAAGGAAAGCGGCGACTACTACTACTCTGACTTGTCTACAAAAAGCATAAAGCTATATAAATATAAAAAATATATTATTATACACCTAATAAATAAATATTTCATTTCCTCGAGTGGGAATCGAATCTACAACCGTCGCGTTACAGTCACACGCATGTGCCGCTTCACACGACGGTCCCAAATTAATATTTGTGTTTAATTATCACATTTTATATTGATTCAAATTCAAATTCAAATTCAAAATATTTTTTATTCAAATAAACTTATTATAAGCATTTTTGAATCGTCGAATGAACATTATATTATGATTATACCTACAGAGTGGTCCCTGCTAGCAATATTAATATAAAAGTGGTCCTTGAGCAAGAAAAGGTTGGGAGCCCCTGGTTTACAAGATGCTTAGTAAACAAAAAAACATAATCACCATCTATGCTATCCAAGTGAACCACTGGTTCATTATCAGGCAAAATATGTCCTTTTGCTATGTTATCAATATAAGGCACAATACACAAATTTATCAAACTTTCTAACCTAAAATGAATAAAGAACATTATATTATTTTATTTTACTATATACATATAGGGTGTATCCTGTTAGTCGATGGGTACGGGACCTCAGTGCCTTATCCATTTCACCATCTTGTATGTTCAGCGATTGGAATTTATGTTTTTTTGGAACAATCGAATTCTTGAATAAAATTGACAAACACAACACGACTATTGGCGCGCTCATGGTTGTTTTATAAATATAGCTATATTATAATATATATAAACAACATGTCAACCAGTAAAAGTATAATTATTTAATATTTTTTACTGTTCAAATAAGTAACTAGTGTATTGTAGTGTAACTATGTTCTTCACTGTGTTAATTATTAATTTCATCAACTTACCCAGCTTTTTTACAAAGATTTACAAACACTGAACAAATAATGGCAGCTTTCATTGATGCTACCACTGTCACTGGATGTTTTGAATATACAATCCACCCAAGACTAGCTAAGGGACTATTGTCTGACATTACAATGACTCCATCTAGAAATATTAAAAAGATATAACATCTATATAGGACCAACCACTTGAAGTATACCTTATGTCATGAACATAACATATTAAGATTGAACTAATCAGTAAAAAGTAATAGATAAAAGATATCTTTTATATTCATCACATAGAGAACCTCTTCCAGTTTTTTCATCCTCTTAAAACTATTGAATATTATAAATAAAAAACAAAAACTAAAGAAGCTTTGTTTTTCATTTTAGCTATACATGTCATAACTACACATAGCAGGGTACTCAGAGAGAAATATGCATTGAAATATTGTCTTTCCATTTGTAATTGAAACACAAGTGGCATGGTAAAAGGCTAAACTTAACACCATATTATTTTGCTAGAGTGAAGATTTTAAATAAATTAAGTCCCCGGAGTTGAAATTGAACCTAAGTCACTGCCCGCTGCAGAAAATGGCCTTAAGAAGTTTATTATTAAATGACAATAAAAAAAGAGAAGTTATACCAAAAGCTGTTGCTTTATCTTGGTACATAGAATGATAAATTAAATTTTGCTTAATTAATTCCAAATCAAACTTTTTAACATCTTCCATTGGTACATCTCTTAGTAAAAATTCGAGTTGACAAAACAATTCTCCCTCTTTTTCTATTAAATCAGCCAATTTTAAGAATTCTGTTTGGTATTTTACTTCCTTTTCTGTGATCTTTGTCTTGTCATATAAAGAATAAAATATTTTAACTTTATAATCATTCACATCATATGTACCATCACCTTCCCATTCAATGGGCTTTATTGTTTCATTATTCTTTAAGTAATTCTGCAACAATAATAAAATAATTTGACCCTAATGTTAGTACAAAATATATATTTTACATAATTAAATAGTTGTAGTAGTAATAATAAATTTTATTACAATAAAAAGATATAATTTCATTGAAAATATAAAAGGTTTCTTAGTTGCATATATTAATTAATAAAAAATAATACAAGCAGGAGATTTAAATAAAATTTATAATTAATGGTACTTTTTGCACTTACTATTGCTAGCTCGAGATTCATTGTAGTATCAAATATTGGTTCGAAGTATTTCATAATAGTAACAAAGTTTTAAAACAAGGGTAATCTGTAAAATAATTAAATTATAAAAAAAGAACTTGTTTTTTTTTTACTATAATATACCTATATTAGGGTGGAGCAAAACACTTTTCCATCATAAACTCCTCTTTTATAAAGGCTATAATTATTATTTACTTCGCAATATGTATATTTAAAACAATTATTAGACAATCTGTAGAAAACACATCAGCTGTTATCCCTTAGACTAATGCATCACTAAACAAAGGAAGTCTCAAATCGTAGAAAATTTTTAATATAGACCTCATTTGTTTGCTAATAGTGATTTCATGAATTCACTTCTAATATTCAGATGAATAGAAATAGGCATTTTCAGCAGTAATACATGGAATTTTTTTTAATAACTGTACTGGAAGTTGTAACGTAAGATTACTCTTAGTAAAACATTAAAGTAACATTATTGCAGATAGTTGGAAAACTATTTCAACTTGCAGGAACATCTTACTAGTAAAAAAATGTAGTTTTTTTAAATCTAACTTCAAAGTGCACCACTTGAAGACAAAGCATTTAAAAGTAGACGTTTGAATTTTTATATGATAAAAGCTTTTTAATGACTACTTCTCTTCTCTTAATAAATAATATTAGTTTCACTCCAACCTAGGCCTACATAAATAAATAACACAAACCTTTTGATATTTAAAAGTTTCAAAAACTTTATTGTAACAACTAACAATAGTTTTTATTAAAATAACAAAATTGCACTTAATTTCTAATTAGACTGTAAAATGAAACTACGAAGATTGCTTACAATAAAGAATGAGTAAAATTAATAACTTTAGGCGATGATAAGACTCCTATAATATAGACTTATCAATTATTTTGACATATTATTGAAGTTATTCCAATACAGAATAATCAAGATAGTCGTAAGAAATATAAATATAAAATTGAGAGTATAAAATATATTCAATAAGACAAGGTTCTCATCAGTAAGAAAATCGTGTTTTAATATTATTTTAATAAATTCATAATCAAATTTAGATTTGTTTGAAAATATTTTTTTAAAGTTAAAAGCATTTTATTCTTTTGAAGATTTGCTATTAGTATTTCAATTTACCATTTAAAATTTTTGATATGAATGCCACAAAATTAATGATTCACATAAAATATAGTAACTAACTAGTGGCTTTAATTTTTGTTATCACAATATGTTTTTATAAAGTGATAAAAAAAAACTGTAAGCTTCAATGTTTTATACAAAGATATATAAATTTGATATTTTTAAATAAATCGAGTGGGGAACGGAGTCTCTTAACAGTTAAGTTAAGAGACGAGAGAAGAAGAGAGGCAGAGACCTACCCTGCTGTGTGCGGGGTACAGCGTGAATCTAATTTATATATATTTTTAAGTGATAAAAAAATCGCGCGGTAGCCATTGACAATGCAAACTTGGCCTTATAATAATAATTATTGTCAAAACAAATGTAGTCTTAGATAAGAATTAGGTAAAATAAAATAAAATATATAATTCAGTATTTTTAATCTTTATATTGTTTTAACAGTATCGATATTACTGACTGATCAAACTGTAATCATGATGATTGTGGGTTCGATGGTTACTCGGGGAAATTAGTTATCTTTATTTTCCCGCCCTGGTAACAAGACAACGCGCAGCGCTGAGTTCCACCACTGAGTGTCAGCATTATCAGCTTCACGCTGTATCCCGCATACAGCAGGCTAGGCAGAGGGAACCTCGTGTTAAGACACTCCGTTCCCCACTTTCCGCCAAATTCTGGTGGCATTGCGTGTTGACCAGCGGAACTCAACGCCGCACTTTGCCTAGACACCAGAGCGAAGACATAGAAATATAGGTAAATATTTCACTTCCTCGAGTGGGGATCGAACCCACAACCAGTCGATTAACAGTCACACTTTGTGTGACACGCCACGACTGGCCTCCAAATTGATAATCTCATCCTTTTTTTAAAGACGGGTAAAAATATAAATATTTATAAGTATTATACTTAAATAGTTTTTTCTACTTCTGTGCATGGACTTTGTACCTACATAATACATGCTAAGTATAATGCATGAATAAACAAAATGCAAATAAATGCTGTCTCTGATTCTTTACAGTTAATTGTAAAACAACAATAATTGCGTAACATAGATATCAGTTACTTACATATAATAAAAACTATAATCGCTTTATATGGTTCTAACGTTTTTTATGGCCGTCGTGGCACAGTGGCAGCGTGAGAGTATAATCGCGACGGTTATGGGTTCAGTTCCCACGCGGAGAAATTAATTATTTAATATTATAAATTTTCTTCTTTTGTTAAAAAGACAAAGCGCGGCGTTTAGGGCACTCAAGATCTGGAAAATTCGGCGAAAGGGGGCAAATAAGAGTTAAAACACTCTGTTTGAATGAAAAATTAAGAATATAAAAAAATAATAATTACTGCAATAAAAAAATCAAATGTAATAAACAGGATATTAGTAGTAGATACGTACAGTAGGTAGTTGTTTGTTTAGCTTGTCGCTGTATCTCGCAAACAGTGGGATAGGTCAAGGGAACCTAGTGTTAAGGCATTGCCTTCTCCATTTTACTGAATTCTGGAGCCATTGTTTCGAACAAAGTGATTCTAAAAGGGTTCCGTATTTTCCTTATGAGGGACGGAACCCTAAAAATTACATATACCTAACTATTGAGCTTCAATCTATTTAAAATTCCAATGAGTTACTAATTATATCATACAAATAGATAATTACAATACCATGTTAGTATAAAAAACCAACGTCATGCCTAACTTGATGAGATGAGCTCAGTTTGTATTTGAGCCCTACATTATGTGTTCGTGTAACATGTTAAAATACGTTTTAGTACTTACAATATCATTTCTTATAAGCAACGCAAATCAATCAAAACAGCATCCTAAAGTTCAATCTGCAATTTGGACTTCAAATGACACTCTAGCCAACACTGTGTGGCCCCTTACGAAACTACCTTCAACGACAGCCGACTTCATGGAAGCCGCCTACACCGATCCTGTGCTCAATAGCCTTAGAGATGTCGTAGACAATTCTGATAAATTAATAAGTGACTACCGATCTAATGAAAATAATGAAGATGCTACATTAAGTATTGAGAAGTTAGCGTTTAAATATGGATATACCATGGAGACTCATAAAGTTAAAACTGACGATGGTTACATTCTTGCTGTGCACAGGATACCTAAGAAAGGGCCAGTATTGTTTCTGATGCATGGTATATTTGGAAGTTCTGATGATTTCGTTATTGCTGGGCCAGACAATGGGTTTGCCTATCTCCTCTCAAATGAAGGTTATGATGTGTGGATGGGAAATGTCCGAGGAAACAAACATTCACTCCATCATGTTCAATTTAACTCATCAGAACCTATGTTTTGGGATTTTTCATGGCATGAAATAGGATATTACGACCTACCAGCTATGATTGACCATGCCCTTCATACTAGTAACTCTAGCACACTAAAATATGTGGGCCATTCTCAAGGAACGACAATTTTCTTTGTAATGGCTTCAGAGAGAAAAGAATACAATAAGAAGATAACCCTTATGGTAGCATTATCTCCGGTCGCGTTTGTTGGGAAAATTAGGTCACCAATTCTACGACTAATAGCACCGGAAGTGTCTGTTCTCTACGAAATATTATCATCAATCGGCTTGTACGAATTTCTTCCAGATAATAGTTCAATAAGATTATTTAAAGATATAGTATGTGGTACAGGCACGACGGCCGAAATATTATGTAATAATTTAATATTTCTTTTCGTCGGCTTTGACATGGCTCAGCTGAACGTAACCAACCTACCAGTTCTTTTCGGTCACATTCCTAGTAGAGTATCTGTGAAGCAACTCGTGCATTACAGTCAAAATATTGTATCGAAAGATTTCAAGAAATATGATTACGGTAACTTACGGAACTTGCAACGTTACGGAGCAGCTGTGCCACCCAGGTACGCCCTTCATCGTGTAAGCGCACCCGTGTCCTTGTTCTATAGTGAAGCCGACTGGATAGCGCATCCAGATGATGTCAACCGTCTATACCATAAACTTCCCAATGTTATAGACATATACAAGGTTCCTTATAAAAATTTTAGCCATATGGATTTCTTATTTGCTAGAGATGTCAAAATTCTAATCTATGATAGATTACGAAAACTGTTGTCATTATATGATAGTTCGGAGTAATGTTTTTTATATAGTTATATATTTCAATTGTACCTAACGTCATTTAATTATTCTTTAGATTTACTATAAGTTTTGTTACTTATGTAATATATACTAGTGGCCCCCTGTGGCTTCGCCCGCTTGAATTACATGATTATTCATTTAGTAAACAGAATTGACAGTCAAATGTGTTGATGTCAATGAATAATTTAATTTACTCATGCAGAAACACTCTTAAATGTTAAATTATTATTGATTTGGGTAGGAATATATAATATTATTTGTAAAATAAAATAAAAAATCGAATCGGATAATCCAATATCGAAATCGAATCCAAAATAATTAATCGAATTTCGAATCGAAAGTGTTTAATTGACAACCCCCTCCTTGTTTTAAAAGTCGGTTAAAAATACTGATTTCTTACAAACAAATACAGATTTATTATAAATATAAGTATACATATGGATAGCTATATATTTGCAGGCAAACTCATGCCTTGAGTTCATTCAAATGACTATAACTTTTTTTAATAAACCGATTTTGATGAAACAAACTTTAGATGTTAAGCTGGGTAAATAAAAGGCGTAAATCAGTTCAGTACTTTTAGAGATTAGCGTGATCATACATACAGACAGATAGACAGACAAGAAATTCGAAAACAAAATATTTTTGTTTTATATTATTCTTTTAAGTGCCCCTCTATCCATTTCAGTCAAAAATACTAAATGTACAGACAAAATATTTTTACTGTTTTATTATACATATAGATTATAGTGTGGGATTGTAGTGTTAAAAATGTTTAATGATTGAAGCAATTTCATCCTGTCTGATTTAAACGTAGAGTTAAAGTCTAATCAGACGCATACAACAAAATTACAATATTATAGTTGCGAATCTAACACGAAAAACTAATATGTACTAAGTATAACCCTCTTACATTTAATTTTAAATAAAAAGACCCAAATGCTAATGGTGTGGTTGTGGAAATCATCAAGAGAATTGTATGACTTCTCCAGTGGCGCAGTGGTTCAAAGCTTTTTTTGATTATTGAATATAATTTGCGTTTTGCTATAACGAGTAGGCAAGTATACATTCAAAATGACACATATATATGTAGTTACATAATGTTTTAAGTAGGTATTACAAATTGAAATTGGCTACTGACTGAATGAAAGTTGTGAAGTTGGTCCCGGTTCGTTTATGTAGGCTAAAAAATTAAAAAAATAAATAACTATATTTTTGTTTTTACTTTTGGTGTCATTTAGTTAAGTAATATTTAAAAGTACCGGGAAAGGAAAATCTAGAGACAGCATCAGATTTTGTCTACCTAACCTATAAAATCTAGGAGCTTTGTATGTACAAAAATATAATAAAAACGTATATTTTATCAGCGTAAGCATATCATGAACTTTTTATATGTTTAGTCAATATTTTTGCTAACAATAATAAATACTTACTCAACGAATATATTATATGCAAACACGTTTTATGAGGCTGTCGTGGCGTAAGTGTATGGATGTGACTGAAGCGCGACGGTAATGGGTTCGATTCCCATTCGAAGAAATGAATTATTTAATTAATTATTTCTCTGGTACCAAGGCAAAAGCCCGGCGTTGAATTCTGCCACTCGACACGCAATACAACGACGGAAAATGAGGAACGAACGCTGTTTCAACACAAGGTTCCCTCTGTACAGTTCGTGTGCGGGATATACCGTGGTTTTTATTATTAGATATTTTAACAAGCTGTCCAGAAAAGGAGAGAAAAAAATCAATTGATTTATGAAAGAGTACAAAAATATACTATAGTGGGTGGTATATATTTTTTAATTTCACCGTCTCTCGCATATATCAATTTAGGCAAAAAAATCGTACTACGATTTTTTCGGGCTCTTCTCACAATTTTAAGTGTAATCTCGTAAATAGTAAGTGGCAATCTCGACGCCACCCTTTGTGTTATTAATAATGAAAATAATTCATTTTACCGACTCGGAATCAAACTCATTTGCAATCATCAAATTTGCCGTCAACTGCTGTGTCACTGCTCTACGGTGTCATTTTTCTAATATTATTTCATAGTGACATTTTTTTGACAAATATTTCATTAAAAATATATAATTAGCTAGCTATGCTATTTTAATTTTTTTTGACAAATATTTGTTAAATATTTCATTAAAAATATATAATTAGCTAGCTATGCTATTTTAATGAATGGTGTTGTGCAAAGAGGACTTGTGAAAAAAATGGGATGAAATTGATATGGAATCCACGGGGGATTCCATATCAATTTCATGATAACAATCATCAACGGTCAACGGTCTGAAACCACTCGTGGCCCAGGGGCACAAGGTGTGCCTGTAAACTTGACAGATCGTGGGTGCGATTCCCATTCGATTTTCATTTCTACGCTCTGGTGTCTAGGCCAAGCCTGGCGTTGCCTCTAGATTTTGGCGAGGGAAAGGAGTATCTCAACCCTAAGTTCCCCCTGGCTTTGCACCCTAACGTGTGCGGAATACAGTGTGATTAAAAAAAATAAAAAACGGCCACCGGAAAATAGATGGGTAATCCAGTAGGTTTTCATAACTAGGTTTTCATAATAAAAATGTATTGAAAATATTTTCTTTTAATTTATAAAATTATTATCTTAGTTCTGTTTTGTATAAATACGTTCTAATTATTTCGCAATAAATATTATGCGTCGCAAAAATATAACAAGCAAAATATAAATCAACAACCTAAATAAACGCGTAAAACGCTATATACAGAGTGTTTACTTAGTATGTAAGTATTTTTTTTATTATATGATTCCAAAACACGCTTCTAGGTAATCCTATAGGTCTGACTACGATTAATATTGCGACAGCGGTGGGTTCGAGTCCCACTCACAATAAATTAATCTTGAAGTTATGACGTAACAAACATAAAAAGAAAATTTAAAAAAAAATTAAAAAAATAGTCGAATTGATAACCTTCTTTTCTTACAGAAGTCGGTTAAAAAGAGGGCGAAGTCAGAAACAGAGTGTTTTAGTACTATGTTCCCTCTGCCTATCCTGCTCTATGCGGGATTATATTAATATATCTATCGTCGGCGCACAGTTGGAAAGGCTCAGAATAAAATTTCCGCTTAGGCTACTAATCACATTATAATATAATTGTTTCTTTCTCCGTTTCCGATTAGACAAAATGCGACGTCAGGTTATTGTCTATTTCAGTAAGCTCTTCTGCGTCTTGCTCCTAAATTTAAAAAAAAATGTTTATATTGCTTTTAAAAAAATGTTTCGGTGCTTTAAATCTATGTCGATTTTTTTTTGAATGGATTAAATAATATTACGGGTTACTGACTGACTTACAAGCTGCTTAGTCACTCATTAAAAATTGACGCAAAAAGGAGTGACGTTATATTAAAAGAAAATAAAAGAAAATTATAATATATTTTTTTGAACATCTGTATACGATGAATTCACTAAGACGCTGAATGTGCGAATATAATTATATAAAATCGCTAGTAATGCAACAAGCGGTACAGTCAACACAAGCTGGCACCATGAGGGCTGTCTACGTGCTCCTCTGCCTCGCTCTGGCCCGCGACTCCGCCTGCAACATCGTCCGTCATCAACTAACACCTCGCATGGACACTCTCGATGTGAACATCATGGATTATCTTGATAGCAACCGTCAGCACCAGAACGAGAAGGAAATGAAATCAAGTCATCAACACACCTCTACCTCGCAGGAAAGCAAGGAACGTTACAACTACGATGATATTAGCGATTATCCTTCCTCATACCGCACCGTCAAGAACTGGAACGCACCCCTTTTCTCAACTGTCATCACTCAGGGAAACCAGGTGCCTTTTGGCGACGTGATCGAATGGCGCGGCGTGCAAATAGCGGCAGGACCAAACTCACCTGTAAGCGACACTAAAGAAATCGAAAGAATTTTCCGCGACGCCTACAAAACAGTACAACATGTGAGCGAAGAGGACAAGAAAAAGATTCACGATGTATTCCAACAGGCCATCGAGAATCGCGAGGAGGGCCACGGCAACAACGCTACTCAACTACTTAAGCAGCATAAGTACGGAGTTGAAGAGCACGTTGTGAAGACCGACGACGGCTACTACCTCACCCTGTTTCGCATCAAATCGAAACAGGACGCTCATGATGTCAAGCAACGCCCCGTCGTCTTCCTGATGCACGGAGTTCTGGGCAGCGCTGACGACTGGCTACTAATGGGTCCTGAGCATTCACTTGCTTACTTACTTTCCGACGCAGGATACGATGTCTGGCTGGGCAACACACGCGGCAACAAATACGCTCGCCGTCACGCCAGCAAACACATCAATAACCCAGACTTTTGGCAATTCAGCATCGACGAGATCGCTCTCAACGATTTACCCGCCATGATAGATTATGCTCTCAAAACTTCTGAACAAAATAAACTCTTCTACATCGGCCACTCTCAAGGAGCTACCGTTTTCTTCGCATTGGCGGCCAGTCGTCCAGAATATAGGCAGAAAATTACAATGATGTACGCATTAGCTCCCATGGTTTATATGACAAATGTCCGCAGCCCTCTTCTACGTATGACAGCACCCAGCAGTCAATTCTACGAGCGTCTCTACAACGAACTTGGTGAAGGACAGTTCCAGCCTAGCAAGGAGCTCATACATACGGTTGGTGGCAATATGTGCGAATGGGAAATTGGTTGCAAAAATGTATGTTCTAACGTAAACTTCGTAATGGCTGGCATCGACACATCTGGTATGGACTACGATTTGATTCCAGTGATCACCTCCCACCTTCCCTCCGGAGCGTCAACCCGACAAATCTTGCAGTACGCACAAGCAGTGTCATCACATGAATTCAGGAAACTCGACTACGGAATCGATATTAATAAAAAGATATACGGACACCACCAGCCCCCACAGTACAATATGACCGAGGTTAGCGTGCCAGTTGCTCTTTACTACAGCGAAGAAGACTGGTTGGCGCACCCAAGAGACGTAGACCGCCTTCACAAAGAATTACCCAACGTAAAGGACTACTACGAAGTTCCTGAGAAACATTTCAGCCACTTGGACTTCCAGTTCTCTAAGCGAGCTCCAGAACTAGTATACAAAAGGCTGATCGAATCTATGAAAAACAATTAATCTTTATCTATGCGAATGGTTGATTTTAATTTTAAGATAAATTTGAACACTGCATTGTTATATTTCTAAGTTTTAATATGTATTATTATTATAATATCCGTCCAATAAAAATCATTTCAATATTAAATACTATTATTATTTCTTGATATCCTTTATTAAATTTCTTAATCTACTTTAATAAATTTCATTTTAATATAATTTAAATAATAAACCAATCTATAAAATTGATTATTGCCAACAATTATAGTTTTTAACCTATTTAACACAAGGAGGATCTCTGTTTAAATAAATATTATTAAGTATTAAAGATCATTCAGTGCCTACACATATAATTTTTTCTGCACACCCTTCTTAAATGGCAGGTAGAGAGAATTCAGTGTTGGTGCACTCCGCTCTATTTTTCATCTATTTTAGATAATGTGTACTAAGCCTATTATGTTCTTTTTAAACACAACTTCATTGTTACTAAATTATAAAATTTAATTACTTAGTTAGATAAAATTTTAAAACTTCGTTAGATATTAGGAAATTCTCGGAATATAGACTTAAAAAATAACAAAAACGTTCTTAATTAACTTGAATAAAAATTTAAACATATTATATTATAGAAGTTGAGGCCAGTCATAACTCTCTGTAACTCTCTGTAACTCAGTGTAACTGTAAACGCGACAAGTTCTGGGATTCGATTCCCATTTGAGGAAATAAAATATTTAATATTTTAATTACCTCGCTCTGGCAACGGGGCAAAGCGAGGCGTAGAGTTCCATCACTTAACAGGCAGTGCTTCCAGAAGTTGGCGTAAAGTTGGTAACGAAGTGTCTTAACTGTAAATTTCCAGATTCCCTCTGACCACCCTGCTATGGGCGGAATGTATCCCGCATGAAATAAAAAAAAAATATTGAAGTAGAAATTAAGTACTATATTGTTAGAAAACCCTCGTTTATTATAGTTTTACGCTGTTACACGGAGTTAACTCATATCTTTCAACTATTTTTAATAAATTTTTTGCAATATAGGACCTCAACATATTTTTTAAAAACTTTTTAATTCTGTTGTTTGACTTGACAAGCGCATATTTATAGCTTGGCCTAAATTACACTGTGATTACACAAAAATAAACTAGATGGCACTTCTATATTTGTAAACGTTGATTGTTTGACATTTGAATAATATTTCTTGCCAAACCCACGCTTTGTTTTGACAGTACTCTCATTTTGACATCGAGGCGTTGTGAGCTGGAGGGAGATGGCAATATACGCTTTACTACAAGTGTGACAAGGACAGGTGCGCGACGGCGCTGTAGCGTATCTTCCCGCCGTCCCCCCAAACGGCCGCGGTCGACACAGTCGCGTTTTGGTTCGTTTGCCGTGCGTTGTTACGCTTGTGTTATATTATTTTTAATTTACCGTGTTGTTTACAATATTGACTGTGGGACCAAAAACTATATAATTCCACATTTTATTCTTGTGTGGCGGTGAAAATATACTTTTGTAATGGATTGAGTGACGATGTTACCTCCTACGGCCGGTATAGCGCAGGAACATCGTGACCGGCCCGCAATGGCATACCAGCAGAGGCGTGACGTGAGAGAAATAACCCGAGAGATAATCAGAGAAGCCCGCGTTTCAAATAGACAAACAATGTCGCCCGGAGGTAAGCAAGCCGGTCCAAAACGACGCCACGTTTCCGCCATGCTTGTCATATTGACACACGTCAAGGTGACATATATATAAAAACAACTATATTTCTTATTAAAAATGTGCTAAAACCTAATTACCATTGTTTGAAACCACTTAGGATTCACTCTGGATAGAAACTAGGTCTGTTACGTCACCTAGGAACTCGATCGCGCGAAAGTAAAATGGCGCCAATGCGCCACATTGGCCATCTCATTATGCTTATCATCGTTGAAACAGTTAGTTTACAGTTGGAAACTTATAAAAAGAGATTCTTTTCTTAATAGTTTTAATAGAAAATAGCTAAAACAAAAAGTAATCGTCTTTTGAAGACTTGGCACGTGCCATGGTTATTTTTAGACGCTAATACAGGGCTTAAAGCTACGTACAACACATATATTTCTAATTGTCTACTAGAACATTAAATTCTATGTTCTTCTTTTAGTTTAACAAATGTATTATTATTTCGTATGTTTATTTTTATTATTGGGTTTTGACTTTGTCGTATTGACAGTAAAATGACAGCGGTCAATGATGACAAGATGGCGGCTACCTCCTTGTATGAAGTCACGCGGTAGGCTAGGCGGCGCTGGGGTTGCTTTGTTGATGTTTTAAATTTGTTAGGTATTGATTTCATTTTAACATTATTTGGGTTTTTTTTCTTTCAAACAACAAATTGTAGATATTTGATTATAATTTTCTTTGCTAGCTAGCTAACACAATCAAAGGAAATCCATTTATTTTACTTTATATGATACAAACTAATTTTTGGAGTAAACAAAAATATGAATACAAAAAATATATCACTCAACAAATATTTTACTTCTAATAATATTATACATTTCTCTCAAAACAGGAGGAAAGTTGTGTGTTAAGTGTTAAGATACTCCATTCACCACTGTCTGTCTGACTTTTTGGGGCAGTGGGTTCAGCTCCCATTCAGGAAAATATTTTTTATTTATATATTTAAATTACTTTCATAATGAAAAGTTGATAGAAAATGAAAGTTTCATTTCCCTCTTCTAACAGACAAAGTCTGATAGTTAGTTCTGTCACTTAACATGAAAGTTGGGCAAAAATTGGAAAAGGGAGTGTGTAATATTTTTAATATTAAAAACTAAATTAAAAATATGAAATCTTAAGCTATTGGAATAATTAATAGATGTTAAGTTAAAATATATAAATCAAAACTAAGTAAATGTATAGATTAGATATTGTTATCAACAAAAATTGACTTAGAAGTTTCAACATAACACTATGAACACTTCATTAACATAATAGAACCCAAAACAATATTTTTTTAAATTCTTGTGTGTTTGTAATCGCTAATCTCAGAATCGGCTTAACCTATTTAGATGTGGTTTTTACTATTCGATTCTGGCAAGCTTCTGAAATCATATAGGGTTTATTTTATTACAACGCATCATAAATAAAAAAGTTATCCTATTTAAAGACTTAGTTCGTATTTTCGTTCGTAACCTGCAGACCCCAAACATAACATCCAAATTTAAATGTCTATCTAACTATCACAGTTCATGAGATACAGACTGATGACAGACAGACAGACGGAAAGCGGAGTCTTAAACAAAGGGTAAGCAGGATCCCTATTTTATCCTTTGTGTATGGAACCCTAGAAATTACCCAAAGATCAAAAGAAAACACGAGAGTGTCTCAATAAAAACATGTCAAGTGTGCAAGAATAAGGTCACGCAAGCTCCTCCGGAAGTGTCCTTGGTGTCGAGTTGCGTCACGCGGCCGTTGGCCCGCGATCGATCGTTCCGCCACCCCCCCGTGGGTGTCCCTCTTGTTTTGATGGAAAACAACATCTCCTGTTATATTATTGTTGTTGTTTATTATGACAGTTTGTATGGTTATTTTTTTTTTTTTTTTAAATAAATTGGTATACATTGTGAGATTTATGCACATTAATATAAAAAAAATAAGATTTATTAATGAAGAAATTTAATTTCGTACGTGTAAGAAATGGCTATAATTTAAAAAATATTAAAACATTATAAAAGAACAGAACAGAAAACATTACAGAGTTAGATACATTACGATTTTAGAAAAACATTATATGGAAATAAGAATACGCAATAGATAAATATTAAACTACTAGCGGACGCGCGCAGCTTCGCTTGCATATTTAAGGGTGAATTCTAATAACCCATGAAACATGTGTTCAATGAAATATTTTTAAGAGTCTAAATTTCAAATTTTATAAAAATCGGTGGCGATTTAAAGATTTTTCCATACAAACTTTCAACCC